>PVJL010004187.1:50990-136892 GCA_004026885.1 Lyroderma lyra
GAGAGAGAGAGAGAGAATGAATTTGAATGCAATCTCTCTGGTACCTCTTCTGATAAGGGCACAAATACCATCAAGACAACCCATCCTCATGGTCTCAACTAAACCGATTCACCTCCCAAAGGCCCCATCTCTAGACAGCATCATACTGGGGTTTAGGGCTTCAATATGTGAATTTTGGGGAATACAATTCAGTTTATAGCAACCCTGAATATTAAATGCCAGCTATTTTTCCTTATTCAAAATGTGAGGAGGGAAACTTTGGAAGGGGAAATGTTGGACAAGCATTTTACTTTTGTTCTCATACCCAATAATTTGGTGGAAATAGTAGTGATATAGCAATTACATTTCAAGAGTCACTGAGCTTTTTAAGAACCGAGACTGGGCTATTTGTTTAGGTACAACTGACAAGTCCACGTTAACTGGCATGTGTGCGTGGAAGGAGGCAGTGACTCTCTACTGAACAGTTCCACCAAACCTGTCTTTTGGGTGTGGTTCAGAGCCATGAGGTTTTACAACCAGGCTTCTTGCAGTTCTCAATTTTTCATGTTTTTCTTTTTTATTTATTTAAACCAAGTTCATTGAGGGTGTGATTTACAATAAATTCACATTTTTAAGTGTAAAATTTTAAGTGATAGCTTTTGACAGACATATACAGTCACGTGTACTCCATCACAACCAGAATAAAAATTGAACATTTCTTTTCCTTGTACTCTCCTTTTTGTAGTCAATTCGTTTCCTCCACAATGGGGCCCTAGCAATCACTGATCTAATTCCTGAACAGAGTTTTGCCTTTTTCAGAATAACATATAAATAGAGCCACAGAGTAATTTGCCTCTTGGATCTGTATTCTGTGTTGAGATTCTCCTGTGTTTTTGCACGTATGAGTAATTTACTTTTTATTATTGCCAAATAATATTCCATTATACAGATACACGACAATTTGTTCATTCACCAGTTAATGATATTAAATTATTTCAACTTTTTGTCTATTTTGAATAAAGTTATTATGTATGTTATAGGTTGAGTGTCTGTGACCCCCCCCCCCCACTAAATTCATAAGTTGAAGCACTAACCCCTAATGTGACTGCATTCGGACGTAGGGCCTGTGTGAAGGTGATAAAGGTTAAATGAGGTCATATATTTGTTGCCCTTATAAGGAAAAGAGAGACCAGAGCTCTCTGTCTCTTTCTCCCCCTGAGTGCACACTGAGATTCAGAGCACACTGTATTATGTATGGGCAGAAAGGCTTTCTGATAACCAACTGTAAGGAGCCAGGGAAAGCTTTTTCATTGGAATCCTTTGAATTTAATCACTTTGGGTAGGGGAGTGTGAAAAATGACTTTGCCTAGGATGTATGACAAGTTACTAGAGTCTGTAATACATGGTCAGATTACTTCAATACACGCTGTAAAAGTAAACTTTAGATAAAAGACAAAATGACTGAGAAAACTTAGTTACTACGGCATTAGGGAAAATGTTTTTATTGTGGGTTAAGTACTTAGAAACAGAAAACAAAGGGCAAAAAAATGAATAAGCTTTTTCTAACTGGATGATGATGATAATAAGGAGATCCTCCAGAGTTTACCTGATTTTTTTACTTTTTTATTTTTGGTTTTATTAGTATTAACATTTTAGTAAATTATCTGAGTAAATAAAATGTCCAACTGAAGCTGATATCAAGCTATTTTTACGATAAGATGTCAGGCTCATGGAAATACATTTAAAGATAAATTCTCAATTATGTGAATGTAGAAAAATGGAAGATGAGATTTAATGTGTATGTATAGGTAAAAGATCCATTTAAAGGAAAAAAAAAAAGAGTATAGAACTGATGGTTTTCAGGTTTTGATTATAACCTAAGGAAGTGACCCAGGAAGGATTGCAGGCTGACCCCCAAGGCACCACCCCAATGGCCTGCTCATGAAGAAAACTGGAAACAAATCAGAAAACATCATCCTATAAATGTATAAGAACTGGAATGCGATATATATTCCAGGTCGCCACTCCTCAGACAAAATAAAGCTGGAAGTGTCCCAGAGACCAGTAAGTGAAATGATCAAGGGCTTTCTCTATGAACCTCGATTCCAGAAATTAAGAAGCTTTAGGCTAGAAACATGAAAGCTAAGGGGAGATATGATCAAAGCCTAAAAATTCTCAAGTCCAGGGCTATGCAGAACACAGGCCTGCCTGTTCAGAAAGTCACAGAATATAAGAGCTAAATGCCCTGCTGCTTGACACCGTGCATGTAATACAGCATTTTAAAGTATCGCTTTGTAGCTAAGGCAGTACATTTAGTGAATACATTTTCTTTAACTGTGAGTAGGGCAAAATGAATAGTCTCTGGGACTATAATTATTATTTTTTTCGGGGGAGGACTATATTTATTGATAGCTGGTAGAGCCATAGAGCAAAGACAGTTAAAGTAAAATCTCTGACATTTAAGAAATTAAATACATTATTTTTTCCCAGTAAAATCATAATATGTATCAATTACAGGACATTTAAAAATATAGATTAAAAGATAAGTAAATTACTCATACTCTCATTAAGGAAATACAAAGGAAATGGGACACTTTAATTTTGCTCATGATTTTCTCTACACATATTTTTTGTGTGTATCTATGTTTATACTAATATATATATATAATTTCAATGGAAATATACAAAAATAAGTTCTTTGTTATTACAAAATTTTAATATGATATTTTTGTGTCCATAAAATTAATTGCATGGACATATGAGAGCTGTCCAGAAAAAATTCAGCCATAAATGCCCCTGTTTTTCATATGACATGGCTGGATACTTTCTGGACAGCCCTTGTATTATAATTACATAACCATTCCTCTATTTCTGAGCATCTAGGTTGTTGCCAAACCAAGCTGAATGTCTTGAATGGCAGTTAAACAGAGATTAAACTCATTCCTTAAAAAGATGTCAGAGCAGAATAGGAGAGTGGCAAATTTGGGGACATGGGGTTACTGCGAGGTGCCTTAGAATCTATATTTACGTCAATAATTGCTTATCAACTAAATTAATAGCATATGCTGCAGAGATTTGTAACACAATTTTAGTTTTATTGGCATACTGCTGTGATTAATAAAGTAGAAACTTGTTTAAAAGTAACATGGAATGCAGAGTAGCTTTGTTATGCATTGTGTCAAAAGTACAATCACTAGCATGAGAGGAATTCATAATATTTTTAATTAAAAGGAGATTTTCATACTTATAAAGATTAGATAAAATTGCTCCATAGTCATCTCTTGAGTGTAAATAACAGAGCTAGTGATAGTTTTGCTAAAAATTTCATTGAAAGCTGTCAGTATGATTTCATCAGTATGGTTTGGGACAATTTATTTTCTCTTAAAGTATTTTATTTGAAGATCATAAAAGAGAAAATAAATAAATCTACCACTCCAATAAATACTTTCTTCTCATTAGAAAATATATATAAAGAGGAATAACAGATATCCTTCTTTAATATAATTGTAATCCAGTGGTTCCCAACATTTTTCCACTTGTGTACCCCTTTAAAACCCATTTCTATAAATTATACCACCTGTTTTTAAAACGACTGTTTTTAAATACTGTCACTTTTGGTCAGTGTCCATCTTAATGTAAAATAGTGAAAAATGAGGTAATAAGTTAGGAAAGAAAAATTACTACACTAAAAGTACAAACCACAGATTTAATTTTACAATATTTGTAACAGTTAAATATTGATAATGATGATTAAGTATTTAAACATTAAATTAAAAAACTATTTGAAAAGAATCACGATTAAAGACAACACATTTAACTTTTACCCAATCAATAACTAAACTGATCAAACAGTCTGGCTTCAGATGTGTTTATATGTTTGGAGAAGTTCTAGAAATGTGGCAAGTGGATTGTTCTGAAACCGTGCATCATGATTAGTAGAGTGTTTGTGGGGAAGGGTTCATAGTCACCCCCTCACCAATCACCTTTCACTCCTGTGATCTAATTCTGAAGTGTCTCCATTAACGGTGATTCAAAGTTAACATTTATTATGCCATAACCAGTGTTTTGCATTTTTTTACTTTAGCTTTTTTTTTTTTTGCCATTACTGATTATTTTCGTGTACTCCTGAATGGTCTGGCACATACTTCTGGGGGTACACATACCACCACTTGGCAACCAATGTTGTAATCTAATTAGGGAATAAAAATATGCACAGAAGCATAAATAAGACTTCTATAATTAAGTGTAACAGCAAGTTAGAGAGGAGAGAGGCACTGAAAAACTTCATGGAGGAGGTAGGATTTAACTTGGAGATTGAAGGACAGGTACAATTCATGGAGCTAAATGGGAGGATTGGGGTCTATCGGGAGGGTCGGGTAAGCAACCCCACGAGGGTGGTAATACCACAGCATAGCCAGGCATGTAAAATGTCACTGGGGCTGCACTGGGAAATTCATTTTGGAGGGCAGTAGAAAATGGAGATGGAAATAGAGGCGAAAGATGAATAAATTTTAGACTTTATCCCCATGTATAATGGGGCCCTTTGAAGAGTTATTTAATAGTCAGATGACATAATAAGTTTGATAGATGATTCAGTGTAGTAATGATGTGCGTGATGAATTGGAGTGAGGAGAGGCCGAATGCCAGAATCGCAGGCACAGTGTGGAGACGAGGACACAGGGAGGCAAGGTCATCCGCCACGCAGGTGAGCACAGTTTTACAGGTTTTCTTTTCCACCAAGAATAGGCCCACCCAGGGACAATTCTATTATAAATTAATTATAATGCATTAATTATATCACATTCACTGCCTTCTTTGGGCACCAGTAAAGTCACTGGGATTTCTCATGGCACTGTAGTCTCAGGATAGTCAAACTTACACGGGCTCTGTGTTCAACCGGTGTGAGTTTTTCAAGAGAGCCAGTCAGAACTGGCAAGCTTTTTCAGCCTCAAAAGTCATGGGGCTTCATTTCTATTCAATTCATCAAAAGTGAGTCACAGGGACCAAAAGTCAAGGAGGGTTACAAGACAGGGACATGGATACTGAAATTCATCCAGGGGCTCCTCACCTGTTCCTTGATTAGGGTCCAGTCACCATTCCCTGGGCATGATTCTGTGTCAGTAAGTGATCCATAGGGGAAGTGGAACCACTGTGACTGATGTGGAACAAGAGACTTATCAGGGGAAACAGACATTATGTAATTGTGGCAGCTGATGAAGAAATTTCTGTAAGGCTGCTGCTCATCTGTCTGGTGATGGTCTGAAGTCGTTGTAGGTCAGCTGTTGGAAAGAAAGCCTAACCCCAAAGCAGAACAGAACGAAGACAAACTTAAACATGGAAAGACATTCTGGGCCTAAGAAGACACAGTTCTGTCTTTGGTTTCATCAAGCTTGGCAGTGCAGGTCTTTTGCAGAAGAAGGAATGAGACACAGACTCAGAGAAGCAGTGGAGATTCAGTAGGAGCTGGGGTGGGGGTGCAGTAGGCCCTGTGGCTTCCCCTTCCAGACAAGCCGGTAGAGTAATGACAATATTCACAAACTCCAGGGCTGCCTGGTACCCAGACGGAGCTTCAGAGCACCACATTTGCAGGTCCACATCAGCTTTCAAAATCTCACAGACTTCTCTTTTGGCCGTCTCTCTACCAGAAACACACAGAGGGGGATTCTGGGAAACTCAGTTATGGTGACGTTAGTACAAACCACCATAAAGTTCTTCTGTCTTCCAAAAATACAAAACTCTTCCTTGCAGCTGCTGTGAATGTCTAGGTATTGCACTGGTGGAGGAATTTTAGAGATGTAATTGGTTTTCAGCAAGAAAAAAAATAGCCTTCTTTGAAGACAGATACCTAAGAGAGGGTCTCTTCATTCCTTCAGTATTTACTAATCTTGGCTTACTTTGTTTTTCTCTTAGCAGCTGGGATAACACATTTTGCATAAATTACCTCATCTAGTTAACTGATCTATTTCTACTTTAGCGTAGATTTAGATGAAAAATATTTTAAAAGAATATGGCTGTGGTTAGTGCTACACTAAATCTGTACTCTGATTGAGAATGGTCTGCTGTGAGGAAACAATCGAGTTCTGTGTTACTGATAACAAGATCTAGCTGCAAGTGTTTTAATCCCTAGTATATTATAATTAATCTCTCTGGGCAAGAAATAGTAGGTGAATCAATAATGCTTAGATTCTTGCTCCTATAAGCAGGCCTAAAGAGGAAATGAGTCTGTGAGAAGTGAGCTTAGCACTTTGATAGGACAGGAGGAGATGGAGCAGCGGGTGGGGTGGGGTGGGGTGGGGTGGGGGACAGGCCCTGACAGAAGTAGAAAGGGGGTGGGAGGTGCCTTGGTTGCCAGGCAGAGTGGCCACAGTTGCTATATAGCATCATTTCACTTGGATGTTCATGACCCAGAAATCAACCTGATCCCTGGATTTTCACAAGATCAGAGCCTCAGTATCTGGGCTATCAAATTTTGGTCCTTAATGGGTCTTTTGCATGGCACTTGCTATAGAAGAAGATAACTAGGACAAAGATTGAAAAAAATGAGGTGGGGTGGGGAAAGAATAATATTTGTGTCACTTTTCATTTTGTCCACAGTACCCAGGTACTTTAAAAACGTACCTGATGTTGAGTGCTCATTCTGATCTGTCCTTGCATGTGTGTCAGAAGGACTCAGGTAAGGTCTTCCCCTGTTTTTAATTCCCCAGTCAACTCAGACATATTTGGAAGAAGATTGCATTGAGAGAGGCTTATTATTGAGTTTTGATTTCTTACTCTAGGGGGACAGTATAGATTTCAATTGTTACTGTGAGAGAACATTCCAGATTTGAGCACTGGAAACTTTCTTCAAGACTGTGTTGACTTTCATAGCGATGTCACGGTTCTTTCATTGAGAAGTCCATGGAATAATGAGAAAACATGGCGTAACAGAAAAAGAACAGGAAATTGAGTCTTGGCTCTGTTAACAGCTGAGTGACTTTTACTGAATCTGGGGCTCGGTTTCCTTATTTGGGAAGGTTTCACTAGTTATTTCTGTGGAAGAACATTCAGTGAGAGGACGGAAATGAACTAAAGGAAATAAGGTCCAAAAATGGGGCTTGTTCCTTTCAAGTACACTCACGTTTTATTTGTATCTAATGCTTTGTGAGTTGAGGATCAGCATCCTCACTAAAAGGAATGGATGCTCTCTTCTACACACCCCATCTTCCCACTATTATTCATTTCTAAAACCTCACGCTATCAACACATCCATCACTGACCCATATTTCTACTTCTCAAATTCTACTTGCAGGAAAGAAGAAAAAGTGAAAAGCAAAATAAAATTATAAAATCCTGTACAGAATTGTACTGATGGTGACATTCTAAAATTCTAGGGAGGAATATATACTATTTTAATCTCTTTCAAACATTTTTAACCTTCCTTCCAATATACACATTAATCAGAAAACATATTTCGAATGGGTATGTAAATGGCTTATAAAGATTACCGTAGGTGGGATTCATACTTTCCAAATGCATTTTAACCATCCTTTCTAAAGGCAGTTAAAATTATTTTTTTTTGGTGGGGGCGTTCCCTGGTGGTGTAGTGGCTTGGGGCTTTGGCGCTGGCGTTGTCAGTGCTGTGGCCTGGGTTCGATTCCCAGTCAGGGAGCTACCCACATACCAAAAAGCAAAAAAAAAAAAAAAATTATTTTCTTTTTGCCTGATTTCAGGACAGTATTCAAATTATCCTCTATCCATCAAGGTCTTTCTTTTTTTGCCTAAAATCTTTAAAAGATTAAAACTTAGGAAGATTATTTTAATCAGCACATAGTAAATGCTATATATTTCATGAAGTAACTTTGTACTGTAAATAAACCTATTCAAGAATATCATTATGGATTTTGTGGGCAGAGAGCACTATTGGGTGAAGGTTGGTAAGACTTACCATTGGAAAAGTAAAGTTGGGTTATTCAATTTATTATAGTTTCATGTCCTTCCACTTATAAATTTGTAGTGATGACAAACAAAACTCAATGCAAAACAGAAAAAAAAGCATCTATCCTCAAGAACACAACAGTTTTAATGATTTTTGATATGATATAGTAATATGTGGATAATTATTTAGAAATAACAAAGTAATTTTTAGTTCTTTTAGATTGGCTCCTCCAATTCAAAATGCCCAATGTTTTGCTCACTTAACCAAAAGTTTTCTGTCAGATTCAAAAATGAAATCAAAAGTACCAGGGGATGATTCAATTCACTTCCCTTTGGCAGACACTTAAAACTGACTCTCTTTTAGGCCTGAATCTTATTTTCCATTTCACATTTTAGTCTTTGGCATCTCAACACTCTATTATCTAAAAAAAACAAGGCACATTCTTCCCTCTCCCAGTTAAGACAGCACTGTGCTCCAGAAATGAGAACCGAGTAAGTGCTTCCAAATGTTCAAATCCTCTCTCCTGCACTTGTTAAATCTTTCAACTAGGATGCCAGTCTGACTTCAGGCCACAAGAGTAGCTGGGCAATGCGCAGGAAGGATGTCAGCACCAACGTGCCCCATCAGGAGAGCTGTGTGTGGCCTAATGCTCCTCTTGCTGACACAGGTGGGCCCCTCAAGGACCCCCATCACTGGAGCTGTATGTTAACTCTTCCCACCCAACATAAAGCACGGGATGGCCTTGCGCCAATTTTGTATGCCTGTGAAAATGCGTTACTTACCTTGAAACTTTGTAGGCTCTCTCAGGTTTGAAAATTATATTCTCTACTGGTGAAAGGCCTTTTTTCTTATACTGGCTAAAAACTTTTCTTTTAATGTTGAACCTAGCTCTGATGTCTACTTCTCAAATAATCAGAGGACAGTTTTATAAAATGGGGATTTGTTTTGGCAAAATTGTAATCTCAAACATTGCAATAGTTTTGCTTCTTATAGTCTAGTTTAACACTTAGTTGCAGCTCCAGAACTCAGAATAGATTTGGATTAGGAACAGAATATGTAGCATGAGAATTTACATTCTTTGAGTGATACTTATTGAATTATGAATAATTATGTTTAAAAAGCAATGTGAGCATCCTTGATGATTATGAGGTATTCATATGAATGCTTCTCACAAGGACAGTAGGGGTTGTAGTGATTTCTAACCATCTCAAAGAAATTGGGGTGGTGTTTGTAAAAGATTTTGAGGTACAGTGGTAAAAATGATATTGTGTATTAATCAGGGAAGTATATGACTTCTGAAAAAGAGGGCATAAGTTAGCAGAATGGGATAGTAACTTGGAATCAGAGTGCAATAACCTTATTTCTATGGCTAAAGTAGGGATATTAACCAATGGTGGGAACAGAGACAGTGGTACTGAGTGCTCACCTGCTGATCCTTGGTCCTTATTGGGTCTCTGATACCAGTGCTGATGTTACATTTGTGTGTGTGTGTGTGTGTGTGTGTGTGTGTGTGTGTGCGTGCCCGCGCACCCATGTTGGATAGCCCAGAGAAGAAACCCAAAGCAAGAATAGGCTTAGCATTAGGTAATGACTAAGTGAAGTCAGCAGATAATTTTTTTGTGTTGCAGTCTATTGGCTTTTTGTGTCTTAAAGGTGTGTTTGCCAGTGAAGGAGTTAGTGATTGGAGATAGACATCAGAGTTGGAGAAGGGAGAAGTGATAAAGGCTTTCAGGTAGAAGAGGTTCTTGATTTGAATCTTAAAAGGTTATTAGGATTAAATTGGGTTAAAATGGGGAAGAAGGATATTTTAGGTTGAGGAAATCATGTAAACATATAAACACATAAAACATAGAAAGATGAATGAGACTGATCATTTGCACAGTGGCAAATTGATAGTAAAATAGTATGAAATATCACAGGAAATGAAACTTCTGAGTAGTGTGCTCCAGTAACTTGAATTTAACCCTTTCCGTGCGTTAATTGACTTCAAGTGTTTTTTTGTTCAAAATGTGTCAAAAAGTCACAAAAAATAAAAAGTTGATATTGTGACTATTTTATGCATTTAATATATAATAATATTTTGGAAAAAATAATATTTTGATCTGCTTTGTATATAAAGACCTTATTTTTATTTTGAATTTTTGTTATATGGTAATATTTTTAAAGTTATATTAAATTTTAGCAAAAAATACTCAAACCATATTAAGTGGCATCAATTAGATTTAAGTATAGATACATTAGAATCTAATGGCATTGATGACATAAAAAATTTATTACAAAGTGTTACACAATTTGACATGCAAAACATCTTTGTTGTTTATAGTGCAGGCCACAGGAAAACATAATAAAAAATCTTGTAAATGGAGAAAAATCCTTGAAAGAGTTTCACACTGAATAAAGACTTTTTGAGCTTGTGGTATAAACTCAAACGTTGCAGTCAGTGGGTGGAAATATGCATTGGGATGTATATCTGAATGTCACAGCCAGAGGGTTAACCTGAAATGAATGAAGAACCACTTAAGTAGAAAGAAGAACCCAATCATACCCTGATATCACTTTGGTGGAAGTGGGACAGATTGTGTAGATAGGGTCAGGTTGGAATTAGATAAATTAAGTTGTAATAGTTTAGGTAGGAAATTACGAGGCAACAATATTCTTCTAAACAAATGCAAAAAAATTTTTGTCAAAAATTTCCCCAAGTAAATAGTAGAGTAGTTAATTTTCTGCACTTTTTTGTCAGAGCAATGTTTTGATTTCTAATAATGGCAGTTAAATATATATTATAATGATATAACAATCATAAATAATAAATTAATAATATATTATATATAACTACATATGCACATACATATTAATTTTCATGTGTGTCAGAAATGATTAGTAAATATACCAAATAGTTATTAAATTAATATTTAAAATGCTTTTGTGATTTTTAGAAGTATAAGTATTATTTTCCGTGGAATGTCATTAAAATTCATTGAAGACCCTCAGATATTCTGAGATAACTTTTATTCTAATTCCTCTCAGTTTTGAGTCTTTTGCTCAAATTGAAAAAGGTAAAATTTTTCAGAATTTTAAAAGAACAAAAATTAAATAAAACAACTGTAACATAAGTTTATCTTCCTGTTTCCTTCAAGTCTAAGAAATAAGGTTGGTGTCACCAATTTATACACAAGGTTGCATTCTAATACCACTAATGTTATTAAATGAAGTTTGACATTGAAATGAAAAAGTCCCCCTTACAAAGTGAATATTTTTAGTGCTTGGAAGGTGTTATTAAATAAGATTGTCTCGAACAATGTAAGGGATATTGGTTTTCTAATTGTAGTACACTTTGTTTTCTTCGAAATCAATATACATTTGAGAGAGTTCTTTCGTTTGTTTTCTGAAAGGATAAATTCTAAAAACAGTTATGATTATTGTATGCATTTAAGTAAACCTCACACAAAAAGTGAAATTGTATATTTTTGTCTACATTTCATAGGAGGAATCCTCTTCTAATAAAAAATGTGTTTGAACTGTCTAAATGTTTTTAATGTACTTCTAAATGAAATAGGGATTTACATGAACATTTTGACAACCAAGAGGAGAAAGAAAGAACACAATCACTGAAGTGCCTGGACAGTACATGCCACAGCTACTTTATCTGCCCAGCTCACGTATATATTACTTCACATTTTATGAAACTACCATTACATATAACACCAGCATATGTTTACCATATGTTTTTATCCTGAGTTTGTTGCCTGAAGAGTACATAGAGTCCCCAACTTACAAAGTATTTATAATATGGTAAATGAGTCATCACCATACTAATTCCATACAAATTCTGCTAAAGAGTAATAAAATACTGTTTTATTGCTCTTTAATAAAATAATGTTATATGAGGGCTGTCCAGAAGAAAATCTAGCCATGAATACCTCTATTTTTCATATTAAATGGATGGATACTTTCCGGACAGCCCTCATATAACATTAAGAGATATAGAGGAAAAGAGATATTTTTCACGAAATGAAAACACCATTTCCCTTAAGTTATTCCTCCAATCTGTGTTTTGGTATTTTCCCTTGAGGCATTCTTCTTTCAGACAGGAGATTTCAGTTTAGCAATTTCCTGAAGATTTACAGGAGATTTTAAAAGAGTTCAAATAAGAAATGTAATATCTATACTTTGCATTTTTTCCTGCCATTATAAACACACAGGCATATCAGGAAAAAGTCAAACTGAGAAGCTCAACAAAGAGATAATATTACAGTAGACATATTGAACCAAATGACATAAACACGTTTGCAGTGTATCTCTGTGGGCCTTCCTTTTTATTCATGAGACCAAACTTTAATTGGGTGTATCAAATCACGTGGATCCAATCACCATGGAATTAGTTTTGTAATTGCTCCCTGCAGGAGCTGCAGATACATTGGTTTGTGGGCATGTAAATGTCAAGGTTTTCCAAATTTGGCCTCTCTTGGAATGCATCACCAAAGGCTTAATCCTATAGCCATATAACAGAATGTCTATATGCCAAACAATTTCTAAGCATCAGCCATTGGCTTCCTAATTTTAAACTCTAACAAAATCCACATTTGTTCACCATTCAACTTGTATTTAGGCAAACAGTTTTTATACAAAGATTATAAAAAAAGTCATTGAAACCTCACTGGCATGGTATTCAGTCTTAGAGATTGATAGCCTTCGTGGAGAAAAGGAATAAAATAAGAAAAGTAAGAGAAACAGGGGGAAATGGGAGAAACTGGAGAGAAAGTAAAGAGCAGGAGGAGAGATTCTTACTAACAAGTCTCAAGTGTCAAACTAGAGTTCATCTCAGTTGGGTCAAAGGGTCCAGACAAAAAGAGACCCCAAACCGGAAGTAACTTACTGATGGAAGGAGGCCATCAAGGTGTTCTGTCCAGTACAATTTGATATTTTCAATGAGAGAATGGCCCTTTAATAAAAGGTGAATAATTTATATGACCTGAAGAGAAACCACAATTTAACCATATGACTTCACTCATATATGGAACACAAAGCTGAAAGCAATGAAGAAACAAAAATTCATGGACACAATTAATAATTTAGTGGTTTGTGGTTATCTGAGGGTATGAGGGTCTGGGGTGTGAGAGAAGGGATGAGGGCTCATATATACGGTGATGGAAAGAGAACTGACTCTGGGTGATGAACACAACACAACATATAAATGATGTAATGTAGAATTATACACCTGGAACCTATGTAATTTTTACTAACCAGTGTCACCCCAATAAACTTAACAATAAAAATTGCACAAATACAAAGAATGACACTTTAGAATCTTCCTTTGAGTGTTTCATTTGATAATGTTTTCTCCACATATGCCAAAACACGAATAGCTGAGCCACACAATAGCATCTTGCCAAAATATCTTATAAATTTATTTGCTCTTTGCATTTTATGATTTGTGAATTTATTTTGTTATGTCATAGGGTTTTAAAAAATGTTAATGTGATCCAGGATCCCAATTTAAAAAACAAACAAACTTGGTTTTATGTCATGATATCTCCAAATAATTTACTCTTGTGACTTGTGTGTGAATTCAGTTATCTTCAAAATGGCACGTCCTTAGTTTAGCAGGTGGTGCATATTTTCAGGGTTAGTTGCCCCAAGGTTGGTGCTTTTTAAATAGTTATTCTTTTTCTCCCATGCCTTTTTCATGGTTTGAGCACGTTATATTTAAATATCCAGTATAGGGGATCTATACTTTGCAAAATTGCATTAAATTCTTTTGTATTCAAGAGAGTATATTTCCTAATTTACAGTAGTGCGGTAACTAAAATCATTTACTCATTCTGCACATCACTAAACTGACAGCAATTATTTGAATGACTTTTACTGTTTCAGAGACATTTAACATTTGAATGTTGGTTTACTAAGAAAAGAAAGACTGAAAGAGATAGCCCACCCAGGCCATGGGGAGCCCCCTGAAGTTTCCTTCTTACTCTGGGTGATTTTTCTATCCAGTAAATTAAATTTGAGATCAGTGCATCTTTTTCCTCAGCTCTATATTTAGCCTTTTCTTCCTCCCTCAAACCCCTTTGAGATACATGTGAACACCTCCACAGCGTTTTGCAAACTCAGACAATTCAGACTGCTGTCGTGATTGCCTAGGTCTTGTAACTACTAAGTGATGAGGATTGGCTTGGAACTGTGATCAAAGAGAATTCTCTCTTGTTGAAATTGTTAAAAAGTCCATTTACCTTTCTATTCAATAGTTTTGAATGTCAATGCTGGTGACCACTGACATTCCAACCTGCAAGAGTTTAAAAATCTACCATCTTAACAGATGTCACCCCAATTAAAAAAATAAAAAAAAAAATCTACCATCCTCTCTATTCATATAATTTTTCACGGTGTATATTTGTTTACAGGCTTCCCATTTGTCTTTTCAGGCCATTCATAAAAAACGAGTATGTAGGAGAATGGTAAAACCTTGGACATAATTGTGTCTATTTATAGTCTATCTATTGTGTGATTGTTCGTTTGAAATAATGGTGCTTACAGGGGGCCTCCCTGGTGCCTGTCCCTCTGGGAGAAATATTCTTCCCATCCAAGTGTATCTGTATTGGCCCTGGGACTTGCTCTAACGAATGGAAGGTGAGCAGAACGGACACAGCCGTTTCTGAGCTGAAGGTTTTGGAGCTGTTACAGGGCGCTGCCATTGTTCTTTTCCTCTTCCAGCAGGACAGTGTTTCTCAGATTGGGGCCTCATTTTCTGCCTGGATTTGGGAATTAAAAAAAAACATGGGAAAGGGTCACAGCTAATCCACAACCAACATGTCACATAGGTGAGAAATAAACCTTTGTTACTGTAAGTCAGTGAGGCTTGGAGACTGGTTGTTACCACAACATAATACAACAAGTGCTGACTAACAACACGTGTGATATGCCCAGGAGGACATCGATTTCATGCATTATGGCTTCTGGCACACTTTCCATGGATAATTTTGACACAAATGTATTTCTAAGTTAATTGGAATTTGTTAAGACAGATATAGCTATTTTATATTTTCATTCATCTATCATAGAAAGAAGAAAGGAGCATGAGCTGCTGTTTTCATTACAATGTCCTGTTTTTACTGTCACATTACAGTTGGAAAAAAAAGGCTCATATTCACAACAATTCTGTGTAATGGGTATTATCATCTCCATTTGATAAAGGGAAAATTGCTGAGATTTAGGAAGATGTAACAATTTTTTCTCAAAATTCTGCACTAGTAAATGTGGAAAAGGAATGAAAAAAACAGGTCTCCACTTCAGCACTTACCTTCCTGCCCCACCATTTCTCAGTTGTTAGCATCAGGTGTGAGTTTTCCTTTATGACTAGTTTTCTCTTTGATATTGTCCACAGTTATTTAAGTTTGCAGATGGAATTTATAAACCCTATGGTTAAAACCACTTTATAGTGACATAAATGGGAAATTTCTGGGATTAAATTCTTCTTCCTCCCTGAGACTCCTTTGTAATGGGGTCAGAGAAGTTAGAATAAAAAGAGGTGTGGAGCACATTTCTTAGAAGCTGTCTACAATACCATGATGGGGATGCCATGAATATTCAGAAATAAGGAAATAATGATATTTTGCCTTCTTCTGCTCTCGTGCTCACTCATCCCTCCTTAGTTATGATGACCAAAGTCCCAATAGTGAAATGGGACCAATTTCCTCTCTGATTCACTAGGCCTGGTGTGTGTTGCTGTATCAAGGAGCAAGGACGAAACAGTGCTGGTCACCAACGTGAGTACCCTGTAGTAAATAAGATAGCTAATGGTAAGTGAGAGTGAGCCCTAGTCTACATTTCCGTGGCTGGTTTATTTTTGCTGTGGGGGCTTGTGAGTTCTAATAGGACAAAGTTCAATGAAAATTTTAGTTCTCTTTCTCTCTGTTTCATTCTTTCCTTTCTTGTATGTGTGTGTGTGGATTGTTAGTGGGTAAAGAGTGTGTAGAGTAACTCTGCCATGAAGGTGTACAACCTTTCTTTTCTAGCAGTAAGCTGTATGACCTACAAGTTGACATGCATAATAAATATACATGCTTTTAAAACATGCATTGTTTCCTATTCCATAAAGATGTGTATATGAGTGCATGTGTGCATGTTGTTTTTAAAATTGGCTCTGTACCATTGACTGTATTGTTGCTGTATACAGGGGCTGTCCAGAAAAAAATCCAGCCATAAATGCCTCTCTATTTTTCTTTTTTTTTAATTATTTATTTTTTTTTATTGGGGTGACATTGATTAGTAAAAATTACATAGGTTCCAGGTGTACGATTCTACAGTACATCATCTATGTGTTGTATGACACAGCTGGATACTTCTCAGACAGCCCTTATGTAATTTCCATACACAAATATTGTATAGAATTGTAAAACTTTGGTGATTCAAACATTATGATGCTACCAAAACTGCTTGAAGTGTGATTCAGTTTTCTTAACCAGATTAAAACATAACTAAAAATGTTCTTACCATTTTATTTGTTATCATGGATCTTCTTCAGACTCAATATTCGTAACAGGGCAGAAAGATCACAGGGGTAGTGGGCAAATTTTATTTGTTAAACTAAGTCATTCAAACCTGTATTTGATTATATGTTATATAGTAAGTACAATAGACAAAAATTAACATGCTGAAAAATGAGAGGCTGCAAACAATTAGCATATGTTATAGTACTATATCCAAACATCCTGTTATTAAGCATATCTTCTGAATGAGTAAATGCTTACCCTAATAAATACTATGGTAGCAAAGTTGCAGTTTATAAGGAAAGCACAAGGTAAGAGTTTGATATGTTTCTCCTGGGGGATTAGGGTTGGGGAGGAATCATTTGCTTAAGTAAACCCCACTGTATTTTACGGTGATAGTAAAACCCAATCAGATATGAGCATTCTGAAAGACTATTTCTTTCCTTGGCTCCAGAACTGTTCATTTTAGTTCTAGCAACATGTTTCAGCTACCAAGAAGTGTTTTTATCTTCCCCTAAAGGAAAATATCATATAAGCAGTGATGGTGCATTATGGCCAGTGCAAGAGATTACACATGACGTGCAGATGCTTTGGACTTAGCAGTGCAGGGATGAGGCTACACATGAAACAGGGAAGATGGATGCAAACCAAATCAAATTTTAAAATTAGTTTTCTGTTTGCTAATTCTAAAATTTTTTATCTTGTTGAAATTATGAAATCCAAGTCATTGTACCTCTTAGTTGTGTTTTTAGATTCTTAATAACAAATATTTGTCTTATTGTCTTAAACATTGTCTCTGTCAACCTCAAATCACACTCATTGTATTTCCTTGTACAAAATACTGCAGAGTACAATTTCAAGTCAACTTGCTTTATTTTGCTGCCCAATTGATTTTAAACATGCAATTCATATTTGTGAATGTTTAGAGAATCTTATTAGAGCTTCATGATTATTATTATAGTAGTATATTCATGCAGGTAGGCAATAACCAAAAATTTATTAGTCTACCTTCTATCCCATATACTAGATTGTAAGAATAAAGGTATGGTTCTCCCTGCAGTGACACCAACAGTAGAAGGGTAAGAAGGAGTAAATATGTTATCCAACTATGAGACAAGTACAATATATTGTTTCTAGTATTGTCTTTTTCATGCTGATTCAGCAAGAGAAGAGTAACAATAAACTTGACCTGTCTGGCCTCTACAAACACAAATCACAGGTAACTGAGAGAAATCTGTGAATAAGGGTTGTTTTCCTGTTATAAAATATTACTATAATTCTGAAATTTAAGAAAGATATTTTGCAAGGAAATTTTGGGGAAATTCCATCTCTTTTCACCATTCAAAGAATAGAATAAAAATAATAACAGATTCACGTTTTATATCATTCATAATTTATGCTTCAATGGGATTTGCAATTAAACCAAGTGAGACTAAATCACAATAATAAATAAAAAATTTGAAATAAAAATGGACTTAAAAGTTTATTATTAGGGATATATTTAAAAATTTGTTCTAGGTTAACAGAAATTTAAAAAGAATTTAGTACAGAATTCCCCCATACCCCATTACCCAGTTTGTCCTATTAATTTATATTTTACATTTGTATGGTATATTTATTAAAATTAAGGAGTCAATATTCATATTATTATTAGGTAAAGCCCATGTTTATTCAGATTTTCTTAGTTTTTACCTAAAGTCTTTTCTTTGTTTCAGAATCCCATCTTACATTTTCTTGTCATGTCTATTAGGCTCCTGCTGGCTATGACAGGTTCTCAGGTTTTTCTTGTTTTCAATGACCTTAACTATTTTGAGGACTACTGGTAAAGTAATTTATGGGATTCCCCTCAATTGCAATTTGTCTGAAGTTTTTCTCATGATTAGACTGGGTTTGTGAGATTTTGAAAGAAAGATGACAAAGTATTATTTTTATCACATTGCATCGGGGTACATACTATCATCAAGATTTATTACTGTTGACATTCACCTTGAACCCCTAGCTGGGGCAGTGCTTGTCACATTTGCTAGTGTGATGTTACTTTTCTCCCTTTTTCTATACTATATGCTTTATAAGGAAGTCACTGTGCAGTCCACTCTTAAGGAATAGAGTACCTACATAAATTATTTGGAATTCTTTTGAATAGAAATTTATTTCTTCTCCCACATTTATATAATGACTTTATTATTTATATCAGTGTATATACTCATGGGTATTTCTTTTATACTTTGGGTTATAGTCCAATACTATTTCATTTCTTTGGTTGCTCAAAACATTACAGCTTTGGCCATTGGGCTCTCCTTCTTTTGGCTTCTATCTCTTTAAGATACAACTATTAATGCAAGTGTTTTGTTTGCTTTTTGTTTGTTTGTTTGTTTTGTATACTACCTGTAATTCCAAAAAAATACTGCAGCATTATCTAGTAGATTTTATTCCCCAGTCCTAGAATCAGCCATTTTTCCAAGGAAGCCTGGTTTTCTTATGGGACAATGATATTAAAAACCAAGAACTAGGTACTAGGTATGTTTCTTTCTATTGAGATGTCATTCCTTTCAAGATGTCTTAGCTGACAGAGTAAGGAGATATGTGTGTTTATACTAACTCATGTATATTCATATATCTATAAATATTTCTATATGTAATCATCTGCATCTATATTAAGCTAAACGTAAGTTCAAACTGATGTCTAATTCAATCCCATATGTATTGTTCTAGACTCCTCCCCATGCTTATCTGTAAATTACCACTCCACAAGGATGAACCTGGCTCCCACCATCTAACATCCAGTTACTTAATTGCTTTTTTCTTGCATTGTTTTATGGCCCAGCATGCGCTCTGTCTTGAATGTTACCTGTGAGTTTGAAAAGAATGTGTATTCTGCTGCTGTTGAATGGGTATTCTGTAAATGTCAATTAGATTTAGTTGATTAACATTGCTGTTCAGTTCAACTATATCCTCACTGATTTTCTGCTAGCTTCATCTATCAATTACTGCAAGAGGATTCAAGTTTCCAGCTATAGTAGTGGATTTGTCTATTTCTCTATTCAGTTCTTTTAGATTTTGTTTCATGTAGTTTGATGCTCCATTGCTAGGTTCATACGTATGAAAGATTCTTGTGTCTTCTTAGAGAGTTGACCCCTTTATCATTATGTAACTACTCTTTATCCCCCAAAACTTTCCTTGTTCTGAAGGCAGCTTTATTGAAATAAATATACCTATTCCAGCCTTTTAAAAAAATTAGTGTTTTCATTCTTTTTCAACTCCTTTACTTTCAACTTATCTGTGTCTTTATATTTGAAGTTCTTTTTATTGTTGTTGTTGTTGTAGATAACATATAGTGGGATTGTTTTTTATCCACTCTGACTGACCCTCTCTCTTAATTGGTATATTTGAAGTGTTTATTGATATAGTTAGATTTATAGCTAAAATGTTTGTAACTGTTATCTATTTGATATACTTGTTTTTCATTTTTTCTTTTCCTCTTTTTCTGCTTTCTCGTCTTAATTATGCAATTTGTATAATTCAATTTTTTTCTTCTCTCTTAACACATCAATGATAACATTTTAAACTTATTTTTAGTGGTAGCTCTGGTGCTTGCAGGATAAATTTTCTACTAATCTAAGTCTATTTTCAAATAATAACTACCATGGGTAGTACTAGAATATTATACCATTTCCAATTTGTCTTTCTTGGTCCTTAAAAGTTACTGTCATTCATTTCAGCTATCCATACACTATAATCACACAATGCATTGTTACTCTTATTACTTTAACACACACTTATCAGATTTAGGATAATTATTTTATTAGAAAATATTTTATTTTATATTCATATTCCTTCTCCAATGCCTTCTCTTTCTGTATATAGATCTGCATTTCTAAACTATATTACTTTCTTTCTTTCTGAGGAACATAGTTTTTCAATTTTTTAAAGACTTTTTTAAAGCACTTTTTACATTCACAGCAAAAGTGAATGGAAAGTACAGAGATTTCCCATATGCTCCTACACATGCATAGCTTCTCCCATTATCCACATCCCTGCCAGAGTGGTACATTTATTACCATTGATAAACCTACATTGACACATCATAATCACCCAAAGTTTGTAATTTATGTTAGGGGTTATTCTCGGTATAGTACATTTTATGGACTTAAACAAATGTATAATTACATGTATCCATCATTATTGTCTCACACAGAGTATTTTCACTGCCCTAAAAATTTCAGTGCTTCCCTCAACTTAATTTAATATTTCTTGAAGAACAGGTTTATTGGCAATGAATTCTTTGTTTTTGTCACCTGAGACTTTATTTTTCCTTCACTTTTGTAGGATAATTACACTGGACATAAAATTCTAGGTTAGCTTTTCTATTTCTTTCAACACTTTAAATAGTTCACTTTACTCTTGCAGCATTATGATTTATAAGAAATATATATTGATTATTCAGGTGACCAAATGTATATTTCTCATAGGTGTTTGGTCTTCCTCCACAATTCCTGGCTCATAGCTCCCCAAATCCTTGGAATTTCCTAAGTGTTGAGAGTGATCTTTTCCTATGTTAATAAGGTGACTATTGGAGATCATCTAATAATGGAGGCTGATTTCCAGGAGCACCAACCACCTCCTGACCTGCTGGTGGGGGAGAGGATTGAATTTAAGCTTCAATTGAGGATTGCCAATGATTTAATCAATTATGACTATATAATGAAGCCTTCATAAAACCCCAAAAGAATGGGGTTCAGAGAGCTTCTGGGTTTGTGAACACATGGAGGTGCTGAGAGAGGACGTAGCAATTTCACACATCTTCCCACCTTGCCCTAAGCATCTCTTCCATCTGGCTCTTCCTGATACATGCCTATATCCTTTAACAATAAACCAGTGTTCTCGTAAGTAATATGTTACTTTAAGTTCTGTGAGCCATTATAGCAAATTAATTGAACCAAGGAGGGGGTTGTCGGAACTTTTGATTTAAAGCTAGTCAGTCAGAAGTATTAGATAACACCCTGGAAGTGTGATTGGCATTCTAAGTTGGAGGAGGTCTTTGGAACTGCCAGTCTTTAACCAGTCATTGAGAAGCCCAGGTAACAAACAACCTGGGCTTTCAGAGGCTGCCTGAAGTCTTGTAGGATAGGGGCTGCCTGAAGTCTTGTAGGACAGAACCTTTAACCTGTGGAATTTGATGTTATCTTTGGGTAGATAGTGTTAGAATTCAGTTGAATTAAGATGAATTCTTGGACACCCTGCTGGTGTCTGAGAATTTCTTGGTGTTGTGGGAGTAGGGGCGGGGGGAGGGAGCCTCCCTGCAACACACACATGGCAATTGGGTCCAAAATTCTAATTTAACTCTCTTCTTGCTTGCAGGTTTTCTTTTTAAGAAAAATTTTTTGTGATTCTTATTGTTTCTCCTATGATTTTTTTCCCCTGCCAGATCCTTTCAAGAGTTTTCCTTTGTCTTTAGTTTTCTGCAGTATGGCTGTAAGATGTCTCAGTGTTTGTTACCTATGGCTACAGAAACTCAATTTTCTCTAGTGTCCCTGTTTTTGTGTTTTTGTCCTCTGTTGTTGGTTTTCCTAATAACTTTTTCTTAAATAGAGTTTGAGCCTTGTAGCTCTTTAAACTGTAATCTACCATTACTGTATTGCAGCCCCATCAATCCTATCCATGTGGTGATAAGAAGTTAGGGAGAGAAGACGGGTAATGTTTATAAGTTTAAGATTAAAACTTAGTCATGTCCTAGGTTTGTGTCCCTGTGATCTATGTACTGTAATCTTCACAAATGTTTTTTGCTTTTTTCCCTCTTTGTGTGGTTAGGAAAAACCAGAGAGGGCTGGAGTTGAGTAATAGTTCTTAAATTTATGTGAGATAAGGCTCTGGTAAAGTCTTTTCAACTTGAAAGTAAGCCTTTATTATGGAGAACACACTGAGTTTATTTCAAACTGGTAACTTTAACCCTTGCCCTGTCAAAGATAAGAGGTGATTTTTTTTTTTTTTTTTTTTTTGGACTCTTTACCATGAGAACATGGTAGAGTTCCTGGAGTAAAACAACAACAACAACAACAACAACAACAACAAAAACAAAAACAAAAAACCCCCAAGAAAACGTGTCCCTATCCCCACCAAGACTGCAACCTCTAGGATTTTCTCATATTCAAGGCAGTCTACACTCTAATTCAAGCAATCATCAAATTATTATTTAAGTTTTCCTTCCAAATTATGGGTCCAATGGCCTCCACTCTAGCTAAGTTGATTTCAGCTGTGTTTTTTCTATATCTGTCTTTTTCTCTAGATTTTGGGTTAGAGGTTTACCCTGTGATATCAATTCCCTGATGCATCCAAGAAAAGTCATTAATTTTTAGTTTGTTCAGTTTTTTTCTCGTTATAAGTTTTGAATGATTATTTCCAAAGTGAAGTCATGTCAGAGCTATAAATACCAGTCAATATTTACATTTTTAATAAATAAAAATGCTGAGATTTTTAGTGAGAAATAATCCTCATCTATATAGCTGATAAATAAAAATTATACAATCCATGAGGAAATTCATTGTAATGAGAAAGGCACACATATAATAAATGGAAGTATTTGCATTTGAGGTGTTAGAAGAACCAGAGTGACTAGAATTCACTCTGAAAGGAACTTTAAAGCAAGTGTATTTAGTTATAGGGATGTGAAATACAGTATGGGGAGGGAATATAGTCACTAATGATGTACAAACTTTGCATGGTGTCAGATGGGTACTAGACATCAGGGTGAGCATTTCATAAATTGTATAAATGCTTACCCACATTTCTGTACACCAAAAAATAATATTAAAAAGGTAAAAAAAAAGTTAATAAGATAAAACAAATTAAATAAAATCCATTTGAAAAGTAGTCTTAAAATATAAAATAATGTTCTTTGGTAAGTTTATTCCTAGGTATTTTATTCTTTTTATTGCAATTGCAAAAGGTGTTGTCTCATTTTTTTTCCTGAAGTTTCATTGTTGGTATATAGAAATGCAATGGATTTTTGTACATTGATTTTATATCCTGCAACTTTATTATATTTAAAAACCTTAGTCTGCAAAGATATATGCACCCCAATGTTCATCACAGCACTATTCACAGTGGCCAAATCATGAAAAGAGCCCAAGTGTCCTTTGATAGATGACTGGCTAAAGAAGCTGTGGTACATATACATAATGGAATATTACTCAGCCATAAGAAAAGACAAAAATAGTGCTATTTATGACAACATGGATGGACTTTGAGACCATCATGCAAAGTGTAATAAGCCAGACAGAGAAAACTAAGAACCATATGATTTCATTTATTTGTGGCACACAAAACTGAAAGCAATGAACAAACAAAAACTCATGGACACAATCAATAGTTTAGGGGTTAGTGGATTCCTGAGTGTGAGGGAAGGGAGGGTGAGAGAAGGGATGGGGTCTCAAATATATGGTGATGGAAAGAGAACTGACTCTGGGTGATGAAATCTATAATACATAGATGATGTATTGCAGAATTGTACACCTGGAACCTATGTAATTTTTACTAAGCAATGTCACCCCAATAAACTTAACAATAAAAAGAAAAAAATTAATAAAAAACTCAGGAGATTAATTAAAGTATTAATTGGATATAAGTAAAATTACATTTACAAACTGAGTTGGTATTATGTTAACACAACTGTACCTACATACACTTGAAAGATGATGATGGAAATTTTTATAATACATAATATGTAATATGTGTAGTATATAACATGTACCATGTTTACTGTACACAAAGATATATTTTATAGTCAATCAATGGGCAGATTAATGCATATGCATACATAATCATGGACCATTTGCCACAATTACCTACAATGACTTTTAAAAATGAAACTTGATGACCCCTCATGGCTCTATTTTCAAGTTTGTTTCTTACCATTCTAGAAGTGTATGCTTTTAGACTGCATTTCAGTCATATTGGTTAACATACCTTCAAAGTATATTATTCTCCAGACTTTGCACATTTTAACAGATATGTCTGGATCGCAGCTGTTGCAATTCACTCTGATGGAGACTTGGGATGCTGTGAGAGCTGGAATGCAGGACACACTTTAGATTTCAGCACAGCGTGCATACAATTGGCCTAGGATCTGGGTTTTGGACACAATGGATAGATTTGAGCCCTCTGAGAGCAATTCTAATTTCAGGTATCTTAAATGTTGGAATATATTGCCAAAATATTTTTGTTTCTTAAAAGCACTCAAGTTTCTCCTTTTCTCTCACCTCACTTTTTCAATCTAATAAATCCCAAAGGAATCTTAAAAATAAAATATATTTTCAAAACAAAATATTTTCTCTTGATCATAGGAGAAACAGCTGTTTATTTCTGGGTCTGAGCAGATCCATAAAAATATATATCACTATAGATATTTCATATTTTGAGAGGGTGGAAGTAATTGATGTGTTGGACTTTCAACCATGCCTTTGTTTGCTTTGAGATGAAAGAAGCTAGTAGGATTTCCTTAGTCATTTATTATCTCAGAATAAACTTGTGATCACAAATCCTTGCTCAACCATCAACTTCTCGTACACTGGGAATACGGTTTTCTGAGGAACAATTTTCAAGAAGATGTTCTGTTCTTTTAGGTCTTGGTTTCTTACCTTTGAATCTTCCAAACAGTTCTTAGAAATTCAACATAGGATGACTGTTTCTAGCTCATGAATTCAACAAATTTGGTGATCTCTGTGCCAGGCACGGTGTTAGCTGGTGGGGATTCCCTGATGACTACAAAAAGGAACAGCCCACAGCCACACGGAATTAAGTCTTCATGCCCGTGATACCAAGATTCTTGGCTTCAATGGTAAACTTACCTCTCCTTTAAAAATACAGAAGTCGCTGTCTCTTATGCATTGAGTAATTGTCACCTTGTCCATCACAGTTTAGCATGGATCTCCCTGAGGACTTTCTATTGCAGTTTGCTAGACTGTATCTCATAGCTGCTGGCAGAATAGTTCCAAAGAATGAATCCAAGGCTTGTTTTTCTACATAGATGAATCAATGATGCCCTTTAGTAGACACACAGCATTGAGAACAGAAGGCCAGAAGTATTGGTTGTTCTGATTTAGTTTAAGTGTAGATAGCCATTTTTGCAGTACTGCTTAGTGGAAAGAGCTTGGAAATTCAGAGTTTTTCTAAATCTGTCATAGGGTTATATGACCTCAGACAAAGTTCTCTTTTGGGTTTAGTTTCTTCATATGCTAAATGGAAATAATATAACCTGGTTTATATGGTTAGGTATGTATTTAGAAATGGTAAAGTACAGAAATAGTAGATAGTAACTATTGTATTATGTGTAAATATGTACCTTTTGTATTATAAAATGACTTATGGAATCAATATGGATTAACTTGGATACAACTCTGTTTGCCATGAGTATCTCCCATTTCTCTATCAAATATTAATAACAATTTGTTGGATAATCTCTTTGAACTGATATGTATGTTGGTGTATATATGTGTAAAACACACTGGCTTATAGCTTTCTAAACAAATACTGGTAGGAGAAATGGAGAAATCCAGCGTGTTCTGAAACACAGCTTCAGAAAATAGCACTTCAGAGGCTTAAAAGAACTTCCCTGAATATGTTAACTTGTTGCCCAGAAGGGAAAAAAGAGATAATTTAGCAAAAAAAAAAAAAGCCTTTATTTTTTGCCTTTATGTTTTACTGTCATTCAACCTTTTCTTTCTTTTTACCTGAAGTCAAGATTATTTTACACTTTTTAACCTCTGATCTCCTACCTCACTCACAAACATGGTGCTAGTTCTACGCTCTGTCATGCAAATAAATACAGCAATACTCACAGTATTTAGCATAAACAGGTTACTTAATACTTACTATGAAAATCATTACCCTTACCAGTTTTGAAAATTTAGCTTTCTTTTTTTTCTTAAACATGAAAAAAATTTTAACCCATTTCAGACCTGAGAGACATCTAGTTGTTCTTTTTTTTGTTTTTTGGTTTGTTTGGTTTGTTTTATCTGTCACTGGCTTTTGTCCAAGTGTCATGTAAGGAATTTATTAATATTACTATAATACTTCAGAGGATGGTGGAAAGTACATTCTAGGCAGATTTTTAAGCTCTGTGGGAGGGAGGGAAAAGCAGAGATGATGTGGTGATGGAATTCTCTTCTCTGCAGGAGGGAGGAAGAGAATTTTCTGTGTGCCACTCTTTCATGCTGAGATGCTCTACGGCAGGGCCAGTGGCATTCTAACATGATATTAAATCATTGGTTTCTACATGGACTACTCATCTTTCCAATATCTCAGAAGGAATTTAATAAAAAATTTAAAAATATATTGTGACAATTTTAAAAAGTAACGATAAAATATATTTCTTAAATGTATTTTTTGGATAAGCCAGCTATTTTGGTAAAATAATAAAAAATCTTATAATTGTTAATATTTTCATTTGAAGTACACATTTTTGTTGTTACAGATTTTTTCATGTTATTCATCACCTATAGAAGTTTTATTAAATTTTTAAACTCCTTAAAGTAATGGGAAAATTAACAGCTTATGCTGACTTTGGGAGTAGCTGCCGTTTTATATGAGAATTTGCTCAAAAAGTTTACCCACTTAAGAACATTTCACTTAACTTAATTACCAAGTTCAAAGGTCTTTGCTTAGTTCATTTTCTTTGACCTATTTCTAGCATTTCTTGTAGTTTTCCTCCCCTTTCTTATTGAAACTTCATTCTTCATTTGGCTTCCGTAGCACCTTTCTCTCCAGATGTGCTACGTACTTACCTATTGTCTCTTAAATAAATCCAAGACCCCTTTTCTCCTCTGCTTTATTGAGTCTGTGCATGGAACTCTCCAAATAACTTCCCTCAAGTTCTCTTGCCAGCTGGCTTCCTGTTGGGTTCTGCCAATAGAGAGCCCTAGAGAGAAGCTGGGAGGTGAGAGAGGAGGAAGCATTTCCTTTCAGTTTCTCCAGCCCGTAGCAGCACTGTCGGAGCAGCAGCAGACAGTAGGCCCCAGTCTGAACTTCCTTTGCAACTTCCAGCACCTGTGATGACCAGACATAATTCCTTAAAAGGTTTGAGTATGAGAAGCCCCCATGTTCCCTCGCACAATGGGGTATGTTCTTCTGGGCATCTGTTGAGCCACGTCCCCTCCACTGAGCTCCTGGCACCTGCCAGTATGAGGTCTGAGAGTCAGATTCAAGGAGCTTTCACCGAAGAACTAGACGCCAGCTCTATTGGGCCTCTCCTCCAAATTCTATGCTCTAGTATCACCCCATCTTTTTCTTTGTTTTCCCAGTCTTAGGGATCGTATCTGCTTCCTGCAGTTGTTGATCTCTGTGTAACCTCAGTGTCCCTTTCTTGTTCTCACAGCTGTCTAATACCTATTAGCCAATTCTCTGTATTAAATTCCATTCCATTTCAGAAATACTTAGTATGTGTATGCTCTATTTTCATAGATCTCTGTGATTCATAGTTCTCTCTTTGTTCTGTCTCCTTTACTAGATCCATTTTCTTTTTACACCCCAGGTTTCTCTTTGTGGTCATTTTGGTCCTTCATATACACTCTGCATAGAAAAAAAAATGTACATTCAAGATCTGATCAATTTTATATACACTTCGTATATCAAAGATCTGATTTTTTTTTCTATATAGAAAAAGCTTCAAACATCACATATCTACAAGTTCACATTATCAACTGTTTACTTGCTATTTTGGCTGTGATTTCCTATGAACTCATCATTTGTAATATGTTACATATTGAACTCTCTTTCCTCACTCTCATTTCCATGCTTCACCATGTATTCCATCTTCAGACTTGCTTGTTTCCATCACTGGTACCTCAATAGTGGCAGCCAGGGAGATTCATACTTCAGAATTTTTAAATTATTTCTTTTTATTAGGCTTCAAAGATCCTCAGCCAGTAATAATATCATCTAGATTATTTTATTACACTGTATTTTGCATTTACTCTTTTCTTTCTCACTACTTCCACCATTACTCTAATTTAGATCCTCATTAGCCTTACTCTCTGATGACTTCAATAAAGTTCATACTGGTTTACTTATTTCCACAATTATTCTCTTCTGTACATTGCTACCAGACTAATTCTGATAGACCCTGAAATATCCTTCTACAAACCTTCAGTGGTTCCCTCATCCCACAAGATAAAATTTAAACCCCTCTGCTAGAAATCTCACTTCAATCAAATATTTCGTGTTCTCTCTCACCACAACCCTAAAATAAATCTCTACTTTAGGAAAATTGGTTTGCTCAATGATGTCTTACTTCTCTCTCCCTATTTCTGTAGAATGCACCCCATTCAGCAAAGGTCTACTTTGTGAAGCTTTCCAAAATCATTTCAGATGGAACTGATCTCTCCACATGAGGGATGTTACACGGGAACTACTTCTCTGTTTCACCTACTTGGCACTAGTCATGAGCTGCATGCAGTGTGATAATGAGAGAAGAGGGAAGCATACATATAAGAGTAGTGCATGTCAGGTCACACTACTCTTGTTTGGAAAGACACCTAGGACACATTTTTCCAATGTTAGGTCAATTGATTGAGAGGCCAAAAGAAAAAATCAACTAACAATTTGTTTTGACTTCTTGATACTAATAAAAATGTGGAGTTTTTGTTTGTTTGTTTGTTTTTAATTTTGAAGTCACTGAATCTTGCCTTATTATAGAGGTAGACTTTACTACTAAACCTGAATTATTCTCATTTTATAGAGGTATGTGCTTTATCCTTCATAATTTTAAATGTCTTATACCAAAAGATCTGGGTGTAGTAAGAAAATATAACAAAATCTGATATTACATTCAATACATCTTAAAGACATATAACATTTTTTGGGGGGGGAGTCTGATTTTAGAAATATTTCCCTTCCTTCCTTCCTTCCTTCTTTCCTACCTTCCTTCCTTCCTTAGTTCCTCCTTCCTAATGTGTTATAGTAATTTTTGCTCCTGAAATCCAAGATGCTGATAGCATCATATTTTATGATTAAATCTCACAATGTCAAATATCATCATTAAATGTGATCTATCAGATAAAAGCTGGGTTTTGCAGCATGTAGAGATCCTGAGTGCTTAAAACAAAGAAGGTCTACAGAGATCAGTGTGTAAAGATATATTATAAGAAGAATACTAACAAACCAATGTGGAAATGTCTTTGCTTCAGCAGTGTATAGACAAGTTGAAGAAGTTATATATGAAGGCCTCCAAATAATAGGAAAGATACCTTGAGCTCTGTAGGTTAGGAAAGAATCTTAGTCTTATGCTTTCAAAGAACTTTATAACAACACAATTTTCATACAGTCCACAGAAACTAATTGAGCTCATATTGTGTTTCAGGGCAGTTAGTTATGAACAGAGGTAATGAGTCTCCATGGACGGCAACTCAACAAATCCCACACTATCTATTTTTACAACTAATATTTTGAAAGTCAACATGAACTAGTCATATGTAACAACTGAATAATAAAAATTTTAATTTATGTAACCATGTCTAATAATTACCTCAGTGCTAGTAGGGTCCTCAATAAACATATAAATAAATAAGAAGATCTGTTCTGCTTTTATTCTTACATGATCTTCTATGAATATGGTGAGTCAATGATAAATTTGTTTCTATTAAAATCCTTCATATGCTTCCAGTCAGCCAATAAGACCCCTATTCATAGAGTGAGCATGTCCTGGTTGCCTGAGACAGTCCCAGCACAGGCAACATCTGTAAGAGCCGCCATTTCCTATTTTCTGTAAAGTTTCCCAGGCTTAAAATCTGAGAACTGTGTGGTCAATCTATCCAATAATCTGCTTTCATGCAGACCAAATAATCTAAGATTTAAACCCTTCTTTTTAGGATCACTGCTCTATTTTTCTCTAAGTCATCTCTAGTGACCATGAAGCAAGCTTAAATTTCTTCCCCTTCACTGTATGGAGACAATTCAATGACAAAGGTACTCGCTTTCAAAAAAGATTGCACCAGATTGAGTTATTGAAAGACTGTAGTTAAGTGGAAGTGTATTTTAAGAGTGACAGTACTTGGAGGGAGAGAGAACGGGTGCCACTGAAAAGTTTAAGGTAAGCAGATGAATTCTAGTTCAAGAAATCAAATACCACCTACTTCAATTCCCAGCAGAGGTTCAATTAGAAATAGAATCCTCCTTCGCTTCCTGCCCTACGCTGGCGTGTTGTTATGGGTCGTGCACTGTTTAAACAGCTGCAGAGTCTCACCTCAGGGGTGACTGAATTGCACTGGTGAGGTTGATCCTTGCATGGAGCTACAACTAGGAGGAAAGTCGGTTACTTGCAGAATTACTTGGAACTGAGGGTGAGATCTGCTCTCTGTATGAGGATAATGACAATGTGAGGTCTTAGTGCCAGTTTTGCTCAGTAAACCTAGTGTTGGAATTTTTCTTTTCAGTGCAAACTAAGAATGTAAAACCGCACAGACACCAAAGTACAAATAGTAAATTTAAAAAATATATTTTTTTAAAAATATGAACACTCGAGCATACACTTGGGATAGAAAATGAGAAGATGTCTCTTGCTTATTTTCCTCTTCTGCACTTTTGCCTCCTCCTATTCTAACTCTGCCGTTATTCCTCTTATCATCTCGCATTTAATAATACACTTGTGAATGAGCAGACACCTGCTCCTTATATCCATACCCTGTAATCTAGTGGCTCTCAAACTTTATCATGTGTTATGAACACCTAGCAGGCCTGTTGTAACACAGATTGCAAGGGTCCCACTCCCAGAATTTCTGCCTCAGTAGGTCTGGGGTGGAGCTCCAGAATTTCCATGTGTAATGTGTTACCTATTGCTGTTGATCTTGGGACCACACTTGACAACCACTGCTCTAGTAATTCATACTTACCGATAGGCTTGGAAAAAGTAAAGTATTGAGAAGGAAAAGGAAAATTCAAATGCATTATTTGGGAAGAACGTATGAAGGAGCAACACAGGCTACCTTAGTCAGGCTCATGAAAGGCTCATCACCATCCTTTCTTCCACAATCTCCTCCACCAGCCCTCCCTGATTCTTCCGAATTCTGCGAAGGATCCCTTCTTAAAGCATTTCGAGAGGAAAGCTATGTTCATTGAATTTCAATGTATAGATTAACTAAGTGAATTCATGAACTTGAGACAAGTAAGAGTAACTTTGTAACAACTGGATTTTAAATGTTTTGGTGGTGTATTGAGAACAGCAGTGACTATACCATACATTAAAATCAACTCTGCACCTGATGGCCTGGAAGATTACTGGACGATTTCTTTTCATCTTTTTGTCAGTCTTCTTCAATCTCACTATATATTTTTCTCAATATTCTTCATTTCTAATTTAACTAATTTCTACCTTCATTTTACTCACCTTTAGTGTTTTAATGATTTTTCCAACACCACTTTATCTCACCTATTTTTTTTCTTCCCCACTTCAAATTTTTTCAGTATCCTTTACAATAAAATAGGCTATCTGTTAGTTTGGTTTTTTCTCTTTAGATAGGAGCCATGTTGTTCAACAAAATGTTTTGGAATGTCTTTCAGTGATATAAACAAAATCCAGAAATACGTGCATAAGTTAAAAATTCAAGGCCATGAAAAATATAGAAAAGGAAAAGCAAAGTAATGGAAAATCTAGAATTAGGAAATGCATATGAAAAAGGCTTTGATAGTCACATACTTTTATTTAATAAATTTAACTCTTCAACTTCTTGGCAGTTGAAGCAAAAGGAGCTGTGATCAGATTACAGGAATCATATTACCACTTAAGAAATGCTAATTGTTTGTAAGTTCAAGCCCCAAGTCCTAGGTCTTGAGTCTGTCTTTGTAAAGGGAATTCTGGGTTATGTAGTGGATGACATTTTAATAGCATTGTTAAGTAACTACAGTAGTCATTTCATAAAACATTTTTTAGGGTATCCATTAATGTAAGCTGAGGGCATAATGTCAAAGTACAACAAAGAAAATATCTTGTCAGAGGTTAAGAAAATATGGTCTAAACATGCAGCTCTTTGATAGCATAGCACGATTTAGTGGTTAAAAACAAAGACGTTACAGAGAGACATGCATTTCATTTTTTCAAAAAAATCTCCAGAAATGAAATTCCTTTCAAAAGGCTTTTGATAGAAGTTAGCTGGCAAACAGTTTGAAAGTGTGTTCTCTGGCAATAACAATTCCTTGCTACTGATTAAGGACAGATTCTGTATTTTAAAAATCAACTAACTGAACAGGAGAATTGACAACTTCTTGTGACAGTTAGACTAAAAATCAACACTCCTTCTTGAATGGTAGCCACCCAATTACCATGTCAAGGTGGACCAATAGTATAGGGAGGTCCAGGTGTTTACTTAAGAAATAATTTTCAGTCTATTTCAGCATATGAAGAAATGAATTAATTGGTGTCCAAAATTCTTCACCATAAAATGTAATCAAGGTGAGTTAGACCATAACATTTTTATAGCATAAATTATCAGACACCCACTATGACTATAGAAAAAAAATACCTCAGCAAATGCACTTCTAGTTTTAAGAAACTAATTCTGTTCTTAAATCTGTCAGGATGAATTAGTTACAAACGTACACTTAAGTAACTAAATTATCTTGTTATATGGTGTCGCTATGATTAATTATATTTTGAAAAAAAACTGACCCAAATAATTTTGGTTATAAAGTAAAAAATTTTAAGCAATCTTTTCTGATAAAGGTAAGTTAGCAGAACTAATTTCTCCTTGAGAGTCCTGATGGTATATGGCATTGTCATAGCATACGCATATAATATGGAAGAAACATTATATTCTTAATATCAAATATATTTGTGCTGACTAAACAAGTTAATGAAATACATGGAAATAAAATGGTGGAATTAGAACACAGAAAAGTTTAATGTTCCTTAAAATTACTTGATTAGCTAAGAAGCCATTTCTGCCAATCTTTATTTTCCCAGAAGACCTATGACTCTCTCAGTAGATTTCTGTAGAGCCCCAGGACCAACACCAGGAAATTAATCAGCCCAAACCGACCATTAGTTTTTACCCAGAGCAAAAGGCTAAATAAAAGTCAACAAAACTATGCCATTATGGATAGACACTGCCACAAATCGGCTTAGGGAAGGACCAGATTCAACCAAGTTTATAACATTGGTCTTTAGTAGATAATTTTGCCCCAAACTTATTACTTCTTATATAAAATATTGAGCCAAAAGATATCTAACTGTAGTTTTTCAAGGAGAAAATTGTCATGGAGTTTGATATATAATGTATAATTAATAATATCTCATTTCAGAAATACTGTGGCTTTGCAACTCTTTTGCTGCAGATCTATGTAATTTTCTTATTTTTCAAGCCTAAGAGTGCTATTGCTCTATTCACGGACCAAAGAATTCTTGGTACGAAAGAGTTAAAGGGTTCTGGGTGACTGCATAAAAAATGGAATGTTTCTCCTTTCTTATTTTCCATTCACTGTAGTCACTTAATGATAACCAAATGACAATGAAGCTTGGAATACATGTGAAATGTACCAAAATAATTTTGCATAGAAGGAAATAAATTTTAGCAACTTTTAAGAATATGACAGATGAAAAATCCTGTAAATAACTGTGACCAATACTGAGATAGGCAAACTTGCTTTTAAAGCAAGTACTAAGATGGAAGAAGCAAAAAACAATTTCATGTTTATACTGTTCCATAGAAAAATTATAAAAGATACAAAATGTATTACGCTCTGACTCTGAATGCATTCTCTTGTGTTGCTTATACACATTTTATGTATATCACTTCCTTAGAGCAATAACTTATACAAAATAGGTGTTTTTTTTTTTTTTGTCTTTCAAGCAATTATAAGTGTCTCCTTTTTCCCATGAGATTATTTGAGTAGTTCCTTTATCTTAAGGGTAAGTGATGTGTGGTTAGTAAGAATGAACTTTTTTTCTGCTAATACATAAATGTCTATCTCAGATGAACCAAAAGACAATATTAAAGGTATGTGCATGAGTGGAACTCGGAAAAAGAAAAACAAGTACTATTGCATCAGTGTTTTCTCAAAGGTAATGCAAAGATGAATATATAAAAGAAATATTCTATTCTATTATTCTGTGTTTACTAGATCTAGGATGGGCTGCATATGTTCTGAAGATCCCAGTAGATTTGCAAAGTTAGCAGATTTATTAAGCAGCCTAAGAATTCCTCCCCCAAGCCACTTCGTTCCTTCCTCCAAATCTTCTCAGTGAAATTCGTGTATGTAGAAAAAAAATTGTTCTGATGGAAACTTGGAATGCTCGGAAATCACCCCTTTCTCTGAAGTCATCTTTTGAGATGTGCTTCATTTTCTATCTTATTGTGTTTCTAAAATGTGAAGTTTCTACACAGCCTTACCTTCTATTTTACTCTTCCTTCCTTGAATGGAAACCCAAGCCTATTCTAGCAGAGTAAAACTTTATTTGACATGTAGCCTATATATTGGTGTTCCAAATGACATTTCTCCTAGAACTTGCTGGCTTCTATGATTAATCATTCATTACATACCAGAGCACATCACTCATATTGCATCATGTTTATCTAAGAAAATTCTATTGTTTATATTTGAAGGTAAAAGGGCCGATAACCCTCATTTCCTACTACAGTACATTCTATGCTTTCTTACAGACATGACTTGGAATGCTTTGGATTCAAATATGATTGTATCATTGGTATGTTGACAAATAAAACTCAGCATTAAAACCAGAGAGTCTTAGTAACTTACATCATTCTACAGAGTTTAAAAAGGTCAATTACTACTATCAATTGTCTCATAAGAAAAGATCGCATTAGTCTATTTACTTTATTTTGGACTACCTACCACATTCAATATTTGCATATGGACTAACCATACTTTAGATGAAACTCCACTGGACAACCATGGGGAATCACCTACTTTTACAAATTTATTTGTTCTATTTAAAGAGTAACTCAGGGAAAAACTCACAACCACTTTCAAAATATAGAATCATCGGTTCCTCTCCAATGAATGGGATGAGGAAAAGTTAGGGTATGGTCATGAAGATTCATTTAGAAATTCAAAATTGCTTTATTTGTAGTTTTGCACTCTTAGGAAACACCTCAGTGCCTCAGAGCAATGATAGTAAAGAAGGTTAATCTTGACTCACTCTCTAAATTCATCAGTAAGAGGCACGTACAAGGGTACAAGGGCTGTCTAGAAAGTATTCAGGCATGTAATATGAAAAATAGAAGCATTTATGGCTGTATTTTTTTGGACAGCCCTTGTATATGTCACAGCATTCATATTGATAATCAGGTGCCAGCCTTATTTAAACAGAGAACTTCAATATAAGTGCTAGAACTCTGCAAATATTTTATATGGTACAAATAGAGAATTAATTTAGAAAGAATAATGTTAACCTCAGAAGAAAAAATATTTTTAATGGGCAAAATTGAATAATATTAATAGTAGGAACAGAGGACTTTATTTGAATCAGGTTTTAACATAAGTACTACACTCAATCTAGCATTGCATTATTGATACCTACCTGTCTTCCCATCCCTTCTAATCATAAGCAAATACAAGTTGAGTTGTGTCTCCTTTATTTGTTGTGAAGGCTCACACCTTCTAGTACAGAGATATGTGCTACTAACTTCAAAAATCTTAATTTCAAAGAAATAGTGAGTTCCATAAGTATTTATATCTAATTTATTTCAATTTAACAAATGCTCATGGAGTTTTCAGGCAACATTCTGGGCATGTAAATAACAGACATGAATAAGCAAGCCATAGTTGGTAAAACAAACAAACAAACAAACATATATCCAACTGATTATAATGCAGTAAGTGTTCTATTGATGATATGAATATATTATTAGAGGAGCAGAGAGGAAGAAATGACTAGTTTTTTTAGGAAAGTCAAGAATCGATTCACAAAAGACAAAGTGTGTAAATTCCACCTTGATAGAGTTAGAATTTTTTTTTTTTTTTGTCAGATGAAGAGTAAAAGCATTTTCAGCAGGAGAAACAGAATAAGAAAAGACACAAAAATAGAAGTCTATTAAATTGTGAAAGTAATATTGAACACCAGAGTATGATTAGAGTAGGGAATATGTTAGGGAGAGATATTTATTAAATGAATGAATTAATGCAAAAATGAATGAAGAGCGGCATAAATTGAAAAGTACCACTCAGAGAATCCTTCAGTTAATCCAGTGCAGGTCACATGGATCCACTAAAGATTTTAATTGAGATAATAAAAGGACCAGCTCGTTTTAAACTCTGATAGGCAATCTGGAGGCAGGATTGGAGAAGGAAGCTATAAGGGAAATGGCAATTCAAGGAAGCAACTGGTTTTTGCCAAAATTATCAAAGTAAATAAGAAAACAAGTAATTTTGCCCAAATTAAGTGCATAGTTGTGGTTGGACGCATCCTGTCAGATTTATATGGTGCTTTTTTTTTTACATCAGAGAAGCCTGGTTTGTAGTCACTTCTCTTTTCATCTTTCCAGATTTTATTCCCATGAAGTAAGGAGAATGGTATTTTTTTTTCCTATCTGTCTCCCGTCTAGGGAATGGCCCATGACATATTATTTATCAGAGGCTTTGAAGTCTTTGAAGGAGACTGCTATAAAGATCACAGAGTGTTATTGTCCCTTTTGAACACAGACTTGCCATGTTTGCCTTATTTATGCTACCTTTGGATGAGGACCTACAAGATACCAGCTGTCAGACTCTAATTTATATTGAAGTTTTTCTTCATAAATGAATTAGACTAGAGGAACATTTCCCAGGACCTAGGCCAGCAGAAAATGTTACCCATCAACACAATTTCTTGGATGTCAATAATGACACCAATTCCTTCAATGACACACCTATTGGGAAAATTCCTGGCTCTTAGGGGTGTTTTGTCATAAACATGTAAATTATTCTCCTAATGTGGAAAAGCTCTTTCTGGAAAATGTAAAATATTTATATTCCTTCCTAGAATGCTTGTTGACCAAATGTTCTTAAATATCTCCACTGTTCATAGCTTTCAGATCATATGCTGTCACAGGTATCTCCTTCTTTCCTCAAGCTGTTGCCGGTCGAGATGTGTTTCCGGGCCCTTCCTAAATATTCAGGCTCTTAAATGAAACAGAGCTCAGGCAGTGTGATCTCTCAGAGTAAGTAAGACATCTTTGACTTGCTTGAAGGAAAAACCAGAGGAAATCAAGAGGGTTTGGGTCTGTTTTTAATGTGACAACACTTTGGCTAGTGTTTCCTCCTTTCCGTTTCCTGACTCTAATGAAAACAGCTTTCTCTTCAATATCTCAAATCTGAAGAAAGTGTAAGAATGAAATGTTTTCACCAGCCATTTTTGCTCTGCAGCAGCCCCCTATACTGTTTTTTTACTTTGTTGCAAACTTTTTAAAGCTGGAGAAATGGAATATAGCATTTTAGTTCATTGGTTAGGTATGTGTCACTTAGATGTGCAGCTGTTTCTCAACTTTACAAGTCAGTGGCATAAATTAGCACATGCTTGTATAGGTTACAAATTCGGGTTTTAAACAATTTGATATTATATTGTAATTTAATACATCTCAACAAATTTTAATTCAACAACTAGGCAAAGAAATCTTTTTGCATCTCAGATATGTATGTACATGTATGTGGTACTCATGGTAACTTTCAAAGTATGTAATCAATAACCCCAAGGTATACTGTGCCACTTTCTAAGAAGCTCAACTAACCTGAAGTAAATAGTCTGCATATTATTAGTACTGTGCTTTAGCTACTATTTATTCATGTTTTTCTTTATTTAATAAATATTTTTGAGCCTCCACATTCTTTCATGTTCTATACTGAATTTTAAAGCAATGTAAAGTTAGGTGGACGGTAGGACATACCCTTAAAATTTTTTGTTAAATCATTCTTTCTGTCTACACAGTTAACAGTAATCCAAAACATGTCAAAACTTAAGTTACTCTGTGTCTATTGAATTGTAAACCAATACAAAGTACATAACTATGTCAGCATCTGTTTGGGGGAAATAATTCAATGTTATATATTCAATGTATGGTAAGGTAATTATAATATGATGATTTTATTTACAAAATGACTTCTGTCCAATAAGCTAATGTTCTGATTGTGTTGATAATTATTTGTTATAACCAAGTCTCTACTACATTGTCAGTATTTTATTCTCAAACATAAAAAAAGTAACAGAATAGCAAAACGAACCCTCTGTAACCATGACCTATACAGCATTGCTTTAAACACCATTCCCCGCCCCCTGTGTGTGGGGGGGGTAGGTAACGGGTATGGATGTAGGTGTCTGTACATAATATAATATTCCATTTGAAGATCTGGGGATGGCATCTGAGAAGCTAGAGTTCATTGGTTCAGAGTCTGAAAACAAAGTTTTAAATTTAGGTTGCAAATGCAACCACCTAATGGAGATTAATCCTCCTGGTAGATAATGACCTTCAGCACTTATAACACCACCAATACTTGAACAATCAAAGCAAAGCAGGAAGAGGACTATGCTTAGTCTAGGATTAGTATGATGAAAGGAAACCTGTTCTGCTTGTTTTATTCATCTGGCTGTTTGTGAATGCACAAAGAAGATAAAAAATAGCTCCCACGATGAACAACAAAAGTACATTTGCCCACCACCCCACACTCTTACAGATTTGCACTGAGGGTGGCTTAATTATTTGTATTTGTGTATGAAGAGAATACCACGTTTCTATATTGAACTTTATTGTCAGGATAGAGTAGGAGTTTGAGTTGTTCAGCTGTCCTGCTCTCACCTGAACTCCTAGTCACCAGTCTCCTGAATGTAAATGACAGCTAAGCATAGTTGAGGGTACAACCTATTACAAAGATGACATACTTCTGGTTTTCTATCAGATTCTGGACCACTAAACTTTTAGTGTGAGGTGTAAACAAAGTTCTTACAACATTTTTAGCCTAATATTTAAAACAGTGTAGATTGCCCTTAAAAACCTGGAATTTCAATTTTTCTTAAAAAATTAGAAAGTCTGATGTCTGTACTCACAATGACCAAGTGGCATGTATCTCTTTGAAAGGACACCTTCTTCTACCGTATTGCAGTTTCCATGTGGCCAGGTTTATTGGTTGATGTTACTGGCTAAAAGAACTCGTGTTTGCTAACTCAGATCTACAGCCATTAGCAAGTACTAGTCCTTCCGTGTAAACTGACTGAATCAAATGAGCAGGCTTCCAGGGGCGGAAACCCTGTTTGTGACTTTGTATTCGATTATATATATAATTTTATATTTTGAACAAAGTATCAAGCCACAACATATGTGGATTTTTAATGTGCTAGAAAGGAAGAGGAAATTTTTAAGTAGATAAGCCAACCAGTTAGATTATGTTAAAACCCTTGAGGAATATAAGAAAAGGATGAGAGAGGAAGATATACCTCTTCGGAGTACTGTTGCTGGTTGTCAGTCCCCATTCACCCCAAGGAGGGAGAGGTTGGGGTGCTACCTCATCACCTCAAGCTGAATGATGGTGGCCTTCATGGGGTTATCCAAAAGCTTAGGATACATCCCCTGTGGTTAAGAGGCATCATTGGAAGATGCTTAATTCATGCCAAAGAGAGGGACACACATGCCATTTGGATAGTAGGTCACTTCTACTGAGTGTGGCACAAATAGCGTTTTCAGTGAGCCAGCCAGGAGAAGACCTGCTTTGCATTCTTTTGAAATGAGAAGGTGAGAAACTCTAACAGCAAGAGTCTATGGGGAGTGAACAACCTGAGAAGCCAAAGAACATGGTCCAAGTCTGTGGGGAGAAAGAGGAAGCAAAGAAAAAACTGACCACCTTTTCTGTAACAGACTCCATAGCTTCTAGCCAGCTGAAAAGGACAATATATTTAATATTATATGAAGTTTAGAATTATATCACATAAGATTTTCCATTTTACTTACCAAATTGAACCCATGTTTGCAACTTAGAGTGACTTTAAGACTGTTATCACCTGAACATGATCATTAAAGTCACATAATCTCTCAAGCTCTCATCAGGGTCATTTTAAAGGTTCAATTGGACACAAAACCAAACTTGTGTTTTATTATGTTGGGCCTTGTGCTTGTTTGTTGTGCTGGATGCAAAACAACATTAACAGCAAAGCAATGTAAGCAAACCAGACTTGAAGGGAGATTGGGCAATAGTCTTTAGGTTCTAAGACCTTCTGGTTTTCCTGTGCAGCTACATAAATGTGCTGACAATTTGATCATCTGCTCCGAGGTCCCCAGCATATTACCTAGTACATCTTTCTGTTATTTTCTGGAGCTGTTGAAATCATGATTGACGTTAATTTTCTTTAGCTATTTTTACTTCCCTCTAATCTTCCTTAAAATCTTAAATTCTGTCAACTTGTGGTTATTTTCATCAAAATTGACTTTTATTTTCACATTCTCAACCATTTTCTCTTGTTGCACAGAGGCACCCCCAAGGTAGATATTAAGTAGAGCATCATCACTTGAGTTACTTACAGACTGTAGAGAGCACTCAGTGCCTTCTGCCCATTGTCAGTGAGTTCCTGCCTGGGGATTTTACAGCGTGCTCTATCTAGTGTCTCATTTTTTGGTTGGAAAATAAAAGGATATGAGTGTTTTGATATTTCCTAGAAATTTGTCTAGAGTTAGAGAAAGAGAAGTAAGTGAAAATGAAAGGTGTTGAAGTAAATAAAGTGACAGCTGAAGTACAATAATTATAAAAAAGCACAAGAGGACCAAATGCATCAGCAGGCTATTGACTTACCGACATGTGAAGTACACCCTGAGCAGATTTCCTGTGAAAGAAAGTGCCCAACAGAAAAATGCAAGGATACTGTAGGTTAAGTCACCTATGTCAGAAGCAAATGGTACTTCATAATTATAGAATTAATTAATTGGACATATTTATAGGAAAGGGAGCAAAAGTAAATCAATTTATAATTCCCTGGGTGTATTTTTTTAGATTAAAAAATGTGAAGATGGACATTAAAAAAGAGAATGCGAGGGAAGGGACTCAGGAAGAAAGGACCCTTAGGAATCCATGAAATGTTCTCTGTGCACATGTAGTTGAGTATTTGTACATTTCAGAGAGAGACAGTGAGAGAATAAACAATTAAAAAATGAAACTGATAATTAAAAAATTACTAAAATGTTCATGTCTTCTCCAATTCATAATTATATCAGGAATATAATTAATTTCTCAAATAGTTAGAAACACATGTTATTTAAGAAGGCAGGTCTATTTGCTTTTTTAAAAATCAAAACCTCCATTAGTAGGCAAGAAGTAGAAAAGTGTTGTTTTAAAAATATATTCTTAGTACCTAAGGGAAAAGGGAAAACGATAAGAAGAAAAATATGAGAAAGGTGATTCATTAGATTGTGAATTCTTTGGGAATATTATAACATATATAACTTAGAGCCTAAAGAGATGATGCTCAAAAACAAAAATGATCGAAGAAGGAAAAAATGAGTGAGTGAAAAGCTCAATGCCTTCCCTTAAGACTTTTCAACAACATGCATATAAATCTGACTTTACTTCCCTCTCCATGGCTGTTGTTTCATGGATTGTTAGATTGATTGATGGAATCCCGGAATGGTACATGTAGATTGCGATCTCAGAAATTTCGTTTAACCCTCTCATTTCCCATGGGAGAAACCTGGAGATAAGATGGCTTAAGGCCACACCACGAAGTCAGGCCTAGAACCCAGATTTTCTAACTTCACTGAGTTATTTTTACTTTAGCATTTGTCCAACAAATTTTTTAACATTAAAGTTACTGATTCAAAACAAAATCTTCAAATGTGAATCGTAAGCACTACTGAGTTTGGAAACTTCTTCCATGATGTGGGCACTTAAAGGGAGTGCATGCAGCTGTGATTCAAGCATACGCAGTGACCCTGACGTCACGTCAAGTTTCTCTTTTTGGGTAAGCATATATTTCAAAGTTGGAACGGTTGATGGTCTAGGAGAAAATTATCCAGAGGCCTGATGAATTCTTGCACTTATTGAATAGAAAATGGAGTAAATTTGCCATTGAATGTCTAGAGAAAATTACTCAAATACAAGGACTGTTATTAAAAATTGTTCTTTTTGAATCTTTTATTCAGAATTCTAAAAATAAAATAAGAAATGTTTTAAGTAAAAATGAATAAACTCACCATTTCTAATAACAATCAATGCATTTTTATTCAAAAAGTATAGGCTTTATTGAGAGGTCCTTAAAAAGTACCCTGCTTTATCATTTCAGTGAATATTATTTAGTATTTTACACAAGATTGACTGTACAAACTATGACTCCAGCTTGTTTATCAATGAAAGAAATTCTCATAATGGCAAAAAATACAAGGCTAATGCCACAATGTTCTCATAAACAATGACTAACAATCACAGGATATAAATGGAAAAAGTGCCAATGAAGATAATGCTTTTAAACACTTGTGAGGGAGTCCAATTATAGTATCTCCTGCTACCTTCTGTCTTTCTGTATAACCCTTCCACTCATGAAAGAGAACATGTATCACTTCCTCCAAAACAATTCCATTCAGTTCAATCATGAAGAAAACCTCTTTTATGCAGATCCCCCACTTCCTTTCCTCTGATGTCCAGACCTTTCAAGCTCACCAAGTCACACAGCATTTCTGTGCGTTGTTACCTCCTCCTCAGTGAAGGCTGTTGGGAAACACTTCAAACAGTCTGTTTTGGAGGGGGCCGAAACTGGTGAGAGGGGAGGGGAAGGAAGGGAAATCAAGTCATTGCTTGCCAAAACCATGCAATAATAAGTGGGAGGTGGTGGTGGTGGTGGTGTTGGACAGGGAGTAATCTTTACTGAGCCACACGAAATGGTACCTGAGGGAAATGTTTAATTTCTTCTAAAGAGAACAATTGATTTAGGAGTTAAGGAATTACTCTAGAATTATGAAAGTGCATACATAGAAAAGTGGTATTAAGAGAATAATTTTGGGGTATGAATGGAAGGCCTGAAAGGACATGGAGATGTCGTTGACATCCCTGTTTTTGGAAGGCTCTGAATCTTCTCTTTAACCTTCTGAGACATCAGGCACTTTGCATCAGCACACGACACAAAGTCTGGACTCTCTGTGTATAAGATTTCTCTCTATGACATGTTCCCTGTAATAAAAATATAAGCATACTAGAAATGTATAGCATGAAGGCAGATTGTTTTTAAATAGGGGCTTTTCAAGGTTTACTGCAAGGCGTCAGCTACTCTTTAAGTTAAAATAATGTTTGACAGGTCAGTCATGAGACATAAAAGATTAAAAAAACAATTTTGTACAACTAAAGGGGCAGAAACAGAAACATCAAAGCTCAGGAACTGTATATATTGCACAAAGCATTAAGAGTTTCTGTTCTCTTTAACATTTTGACATATGCTGTGTAGTGTGGTTAGAGCTATTAAGAGAATGCAAGCTTCTTTCCAAGCAGTTCTTTTACTGCTCACATTTTTCCATGGTCACCTGAAGGGCACTTTGAAGTTTCCCAGGAAAATGGGCAAGGGACTGCTGTGCTTTGCTGGGTAGGATAAGTGCCAAGAGAAAATACTGATTAAGACATGTCATATGATCTTCCTATTAAGTAGTATTTGTTCCTGATTTAAGAAATATTTTGATTTTTTAACACAGGGATTCCAAGAGAAATCTCCTTTCGTCTAGTCACCCAGCTCTAGTAGGGCAGAGTACCTCTCCTAGGGTTGAGTTATAATAGAATTGGCAGGTTGACCAACTGTTTGAATAAAGATGTGTGGGGTACCTCTCAACTGGCAGTTGTGAAACTCCATACAGATTTGGGGGGTATTTTTCATAATTATTATATTCTTCTGGCTTGATCATTTATTATTTGACTGGATAGTTTTTCATTTCACTTCAGAAAATTATCAAAAATATCTTTTGGATGGAACGAGATAGGTGTGATGGTTTCTGAAACTGAGCGTGAACACCCAGCAGAAACACTTCCGTAGAGGAAAGATTTTTAGAGCATGGTACAGTTTAAGGTACAGAAACACTTCAGTTTACTCATAACTGTTTTCCTGAGCCTGGCTTTTGGAGCCAAGACATTTCTTGAATTGTCAGCATCTTGTAATGGAAGAAGCATGGACTTTAGAACCAGACAGATGTAGAATCATATGCAGCCTCTGCCACTTAACCAGCTAGGGGTCCCTGAGAAATTCTATTAACTTCTCTGGGCTTTGGGTTTCTCATCTGTAAAATTAGGGTAATGATACCAATGTATGGAGCTTTATTGCATGAATTAAAATGTAAGTTATGTAAAGATTTAACATTTAACAAGTACCAGGTGTCTCATTCTACCTTTAACAGAAGGAAAACCAATTGGAAAGTCTTCTATTTGGGAGAGAGAAAGAAGTGTATTCAAGATTATGAGAGGGGAACAATTCTTTCTCTATATATTAATGTTTATTTTTGTAGTTTCAAAGCCTATTATCCCCAAAACTTGAATGCTGGAATCAGAGAAAATGAATGAGATGATTATGGGGACTCATTTCTCTTTATTCTTTCTTATTATTTCTGACTCCCCCTACCCAGTAGAGCTTTAAAAGTACTGTATTTTGCCTTGTATAATGTGCTGCCGGGTATAATGTGCACCCACATTTATGGTCCAAACTTTAAGGGAAAAAAATCTTCTGTTTTGAGTTTTATTCAAATTTTTATTTGTTTATATTTAGGTACATTTTTTGTATTATAAAGATATTTTCCTCAAACTCTGCCTGTCCAGTGCTGAACTGAGGATGTTCTCTGCCACCATCAGCCACCCAAACTAAAAAGCCAGGACTTATCCTACTCATTCTCTCCGATACTCCCCACATACAATCCACCTCCAAGACCTTTTGTGGCTACTTTTAATTAGACCCAATTCAGTTCCTTCCTCTTCTCCTTTGACTCTAAGTTTTGGTACAATGCGATTCTTTCTTGGATTACTACCAGGGCCTTTTGATTGATGTCAATCTCTTCCAGATAAAAAACTAATTATGTAACTCCTCTGCTTAAAACTATTACATATATATATTTTTTTCTTAAAAATTAAAGCCTGACTGCCTTAACATAGTGAATCAGGTCCTTTACGATGTGCTGCTGGCCTATGTATTTAGCTCTATATTCTGCCATGCTTCCCCTAGCTTCCTAAGATCCATCCACACAGAATAATTTGAAGTTCCCACGTTACCAGTAATCTCTTCACCTTTGTACCTGGATATTCCCTTTACCTGGGTCTCCCTTTCTCCTTTGGTCCATTAGGAAATTTCCCAGTTCAAACCGTACCTTCTCTGAAACACTCCCTGACTTACTCATATGGTTGACCACTACCTGACCTTCAAATTCAAGGAGAATTAATCATTTCCTTGTCTATACTCCATCAATTCTCTAAGACTATACTCACCTTATTGGTTTAGATGTATTTGCATTCCCTGAACTATGGACTCTATGAACAATGAACATACATTTTCATCTTTATGATCTCAGGCTGTTCCTTATGAGACATAGTAAATTAAGACTGGCTGAACAACTAAATTGAAGAGATGGAATCAGGTTGCATGGATGTAGCAGCACAGGAGAAAGATAGGTGTGATGAGACCAGGCAGCATTTGCAACCTGGGAAGGAACATAAAAGGACAAGCTCCATATTATTTAGTGTAATTCTGCCATAGCAATTCTATATAATGAAAATCTCTGATTTTCTATATAATGAAATAGAATAAGAAGAATTGTGGAAGAAAAGGCAGTGCTAAGTGGTATATTTGTTTCAAAATGCCCGTGGACCCCTTACAATTTTAGATTCACTGTTACTAGGTTGGATATGGCCCAAGCTGATGTAAGAAATAGACTCCAAATTGCAGTGGCTTAAATAAGACAATCATGTATTTCTCAAGATTCCCTGAGAAAAGTGTTTGTAAAATATCAGGAGATGGGGAAAGAGTGATCACTTTGACAGTGGGACTGAGGGAGGCTTTGCAAAGAAAGTGATAATGGGTTAAAACTTTAAGGGTGGTTAGGACTTGAATAGGTTAAAGGCAAGAAAAAGACACTCCTATAGAGAGAATAGCATGAAAAAAGCAAGTATATGAGACACATGCAGGGTCCTGAGGCATGCAAATAGTTTGCTATAATGAAGTCAGAAAGTAGCAAGATGAGGCTCATCAGGGAGCCAGATTGTGAAAAATCCTTAAATGGAATCTTGAAAAGTTGGGTTTATGGGAAGTCTATATGTAATGTCCCAAAGGGGAAGTCATACAAGGCATTTGATTCAAGTGGTGACATGACCCTAGCTACAATATAGAAGAATCCTTGGCAGTGGGTGGGAAGAAATTATTTATTTCTGTAAGGTTATATGGCACCCCTGCCATTTCTGTGGTGCAAAATCTGGGTAAGACAGTTTACCCCAGGTGAAGGTAGATTTTTCTAAATTCTGAAAGAGAGGAATGTTATTTTGTCTGGTATAGCATGAAAGCTTGGCATTCTCATCACCATTCAAACATCAAAATATTTACAGGAGGAAAGGGTCAGAAGATGAAGTATCTTCTTCTAGGACTGATGGGAAGAGCAGGATATAATTATCTTTATAAAATAAGACACACCAGGAGTTGACTGACTTACTTAAAATCCATACAAACGTAAAATGTATGTCCCTGAACTACATGCCCCCAGCCTATCCACAAAAAAAGATTTGGCTGTGTACTATTTCCTTGGGGGTGGGGAAGAGAATAAAGTATACATTCCTTCACACATCTAAAGATTCCTTTGAACTCATTCTACTTATATCCCTATATGCTTTTAGGCTTCAGTGCCCACAAATCCAGGCAGATAATTTACATTTTGATGTAAGCAATTTTGAACAAATTTTCTTCTCTGTATTTTTGGCCAAAAATTTTAGTCAGGAAAACGTGAGTCATAGATTCACAAAAAAGAGACATTTGGTTCATCAGTGATAATATTACAATGCTGAGCCTATAACAGTTTTCAGGTTTTACTTTTAAAAAAAAATACCCAAATCCATATTGCATTACTCTTAGCTTTTGTCTTCTTTCTGCTGAAACATTATTTTTCAAGAAGGGGTTAAGCCCATCAGTTCACGGAAAGGTGATATTACTCTATGCAGAGAGATCACAGTAAATTTTACAAAACCAGGCTTAAAAGAAATTTATTATAGGATTTGTATATATGGAAGCAATGTAAAGACATATGTAAGAAAAAGCACACATTCTTTCTTTCATTCATTCACAAACATTGATTAAGTACTTACAAGTGTTAAACAGAGTTGATCTGGAAGGACAGTGAAAGATAAACCAGGAAAGATAAGTGAGAGAGAGTGTGTACGACCTCACAGCGTTAGCTAAGACATTTACAGTTTCTCTTGGAAGCGATAATGAATCACCCAGGTGAGTGTTGTGTTTGAAAGATTAACCCAGGAGCATTGTTCAATGATTGGTTAAAGGAAGAGGAAGAAGGCAGGAGAGCAGTTAAGGAAGGCTCTTGTACTAATTCTAAACTTGAGGAAACAAAGGTTCTAGTAGGTTGATGACTGAGGGATGAAAATAATGAGAAATCAAGAGAAACTAGGCCAAGGAAGAACAGTGGAAATCGGTAAATGGTGGATACGATGGAGGAAAAAAGGAAACTTTTTTGGAGGAAGAGTTTTTGCCCAAATACCACTTATTATGTAATATCTACCTTAGTACATTCAGAACACAGGAATTTCCATTTTTTCCTCATATACTTTCATTACCACTATGTCTAATCAGGTCTAGGATATTTAGGAACATGACTGATAATCCAGAGAATCTTATATAAAAATTAAATCTAAAAAAAAGTTCTTCTTTAATCAAGTGGGATAATTTCATAAACTCGTCCTAAAAAAGTGCTACATATCTCATAGCTGAATATCACTACGGCCACCTTCAAAGTCCTCCTCTTAGGAAGCTGTGCACCGATGCCAGCACTAGTCCACCCTTCAAAGCATTCTTGGAACCCTTTTCCCAGCATGGCCATCAAAGCTAATATTGTACCCCAAAATCTGACTATTAAGTTTGCAAACTTGCCACCGTGCACTTACATTGACAGCACTGCACACACAACTCGGTGAGGTGTCATAACCTTGGCATTGTTTGTACAGTGCTGCCAGCATAAGTGCACAGTGGCGAGTTTGCAAACTTAATGGTCAGATTTGGGGGACGATGACATCTCTGATGACCATTCCAGAAAGAATTCCAAAACTGCTTTGAAGGGTGGACTAGGTGCTGGCATAGGTGCACAGCTCCCCAAGGGGAGCACTTTGAAGGTGACTGTAGTGATAATCAGCAATGAGGTATGCAGCACTTTTTCTAGAATGAGTTTGCAAAATTAATTGTCCAAACTTGTATGTCATTCTGTAAAAGAAAGATATAAAAATATATTTAAAAACAATTATTATAGAAATTTTCCACTTTAAATAGAAGGCCAAGTTTTGTTAATCTATATCCAGTAATTGAATATTGGCTTAGAGATTTTTTTAAAAACACTTTATTTGCTTGAGACTTGACTACAGAATTTTTTAGGGTATGATTTCCATGCCAGGTTGGTTTTATAAAGACAAAATTAGTGGCAGTAAGCCAGATATCAGTAAAGAGCTATTCTTGTTAGTTAAGAATTTCATGTCTTTCTGTTGAGCTATCATTATAAATGGCTTACTTAAAACTGAGTGTTAGCTAGGATTAAAAGTGTGAAAACCAAGGTTTGGTTTTCCAAACCATAAGAGCTATGAGGGGTCAGTTACTATTCTCATTTGTGAAACATCAGCTCCTGGCTTGGATAAAGCAAATGGGAAGAGAGTTAAAGAAAAAGAAAGTCAATCAGTTGGTCTGGAAACTCAACAGTGATCAAGAGCATAGCAGGATTTCTGTCAGGAAAGAGGAGGCATCTCCACAAGCCTAGCTTCCTAGCGAGTATCCAGAAGAAAGCTGACAAGTACTCTTGGGGTCTTTAATAGCTTAGTGCACCCGCTAATGAAGGCTCAGCCTTTGTTGGGACCTGGTCACATATTTTCCAACACAGTACTACTCTCACTCCCAGATGAATCAGCATTCTCTCATAAATCTTTGCATTTCTTTTTCCTCCATAGCATTTATCAAAGTCAGTATTATACATGCTTGATTATGAAATAAGTGTATCTTATCCATCAAGATATAAGTTTAATAATGGAATAATGGAAGGGATCATGGCTAGTTTGCTCACAATAGTATTGCTAGCAACAATTAGAGTACCTGGCACATATTTCATTTCCAATAAATACCTCTTGAGAAGTTTAATGTCTAACACTCTTATTTCTCCAAATATTTTTTAAAATTCTAATTAGAAAACTAATTAGAAATAATCAGAAAACAGGAAATATGTACTAATAAGTTTGGAGACTTTCAATGTTCAAATGTCAGAGAGCAAAATGAGAAAACTAAAGTGACAGATGTTAACATTTTAAGGACTCATTGATTATCAACTTAGCATCCATCTATGAAAAAAGGTCCAAAAGGGACTGTGAAAATACACATGATTCTATTTTACTTTCATGAAAATTATCAAATTATGAAGGTGGTCAAATAAGTAAAAATTAACAATAAAAGTGGAATCACTGGACATTTAGGTTATACTAGGGAAAGCAACATCATTTTCATGAGGGAAAATTAAAGCTAACCACATCATACATTCCTTTTAAAGGATATATATTCATGACTGTAGATAAAGAATAAGCTGAAAATGTAATCTATATTTTCACTTTCAAAAGCTTTTAGCAAAATTTTGTATCAAAAATCATTGGAAAAAAATTGTGTCACTTTGGAACAGGGGAAAATGTTTTGTTATGGATAGGAAATTGGCTTTGAAATAGAAAATTGGCTTCAAAATAGGAAATAAAGTGTAGTGATAAATGGACATTTTCTCATTGGAAAATGTAAACAATGAAGTTCTCAGGGATCAGAGCTGATAAGGCTTTTGTGGGACATTTTGACAAATGATCTGCAAAGGGAAAAAGGGCTCTGGAACGTTCACATCTGAAGACTACGTAACTCTTTCAGGTAAGGGAATGTGAAATGTCAAATCAACAGGCTAAACTGCAGAGAGATTTTACATATTGCGTGTGGGCAAAAACTTAAAAATGAAGAGTGTTGTATATTTCATTTTCATAAAAGTAATCAGATAACATTTTAAATAAGACAGACAGCACAAAGGGATAAAAAATTAAAGCTCTCAACACAGATCGTCCTTCCATTCTCTTACCTCAGTTCTATTCCACAGAGACTGCCACCTAATACAGTTTCCTTACTGTTTCCTGAAATAGCATGTGCATACGTGCAACTTACCTACATATACCTTTCTATAATATATTCACACATAAATGGGAGCTTACTATACTGTTCTAAACATTGTTCATTGTTTAATTAAGAATAAATAGTGTAGATGTGTTTTCGATTAGCAGAAATCATTGCATCCTTTTTAATGACCACATACATACTGTTATATGAGTTTTCCATATCTAATTTACTTGTTTTCCTGATGGTGGATATTTAAGTTATTTCTTGTTTTTGTTATTATTGATGTGCTATTGTGATTTTTGTTATTGTTGGTATTACAGCCAATGCTTCAAGGACATTCTTGAATTCATACTTCTCTGCACGTTTGTAAGTATACTTCTGGGATAAATTCTCAGAAATGGAATTGCTGAGTCAAAGAGTAGGTGCAGTTGTAGTTCGTTTGGCTCCCTACTGCCTTCCAAAAATGTTGTATCAATATATATTCTTCCAAGTAGGAAATGAGCATGTTAGCCAACAGTGAGTATTAAAAAAACCTTTTAGATTTTTTAGTGTAATCTTCATATTTAAAACATTTTTTATTTTAAAATTCTCATTAATTTTTTTTGTGGAGGAGGGGTAGTTCTCTGGCTGGGAATTGATCCCAGGCCACAGCACTGAGAGCACTGAAGCCTAGCCACGACACCACCAAGGAATCCCGTCCATTAATTTTTATTTTTAAAATACAAGCACCCACACATACATCTACTTAAAATAATCACCATTTTCAGCATGGAGGAAATGCAGCCGGCCATAGGCTGAAGTCTGAGAGGGGTGGGGAGTAAGCGAAAGCAAACCGTCCTGTGCAGCAGCTTGAGAAAAGGAGAGCAAAGTAGCAGGCAGGAAGTGGAGTCAGGACTCAAGACAGGAAAAACATTTTACTTGTTAAGGAATTTGAATTATTTAGACCTGGAGAGGTCTCTCTGACGAGGTAGTGGATCCCTTGTCACTGGGAATGGACAAGCTGTGGCTGACATTGCCTCTAGCTAGGAGCTGTGCCAAACAATTCTTACACTAGAACAAAGGCTCTAAAATCACCATGCCCCAGGCTTGTCATACAGGGAAATAACAGATAGCTAACTGGATCCTTTCAGCAACATGTACACTTTGTGGAACCATACTGTCTACTTGAATATCCCTAATTATGGAGAACTCATTAACGTCAGTGGTAGACTATGTATCACACAGTAGAAAAAGATGATGTCTAAAATTCCTTTTCATTTGAAATTTTTATGATTGATATATTTAAAAATGTTTTTATTTAATGTCCAAATGAGGAGAAAAATGACACGACTGACCAAATCCCTCTGTAATTGTTAATTCTAGAGGCTTAATTTTACAGAAGAAATGAAAATAGATAACATAGAGTTGATCACAAATTAATATTTCTTAAGAAAACCATGCAAGACCAAGACATACTCACATTTTAAAACATAGAAAAGAAGTTTCAGTTGATAACCTCTACTTTCAAAGCTCACCGTACACACGTGATTTTCAAGTATCTTTCCCATCTGTTTATACACAGTAAGTCCTCCATCTAGTTAAATATGTCCCATATCCACTCAATGTTATTTACATCGTGGTGCATCTCATATATACATACTTGTTTTCTCATCTGGGACCTAATATAGATTAGTAAGATGGCTGATATAAGGACAAAGCAAAATGAAAAAGGGAAACACACTTCACAAATACAGAAGTTGAAGACTCTTTTTTCCTTGTAGTTATCTTCCAATTTTACCAAGAGCCTGGGGTAGTATATCATAATAATTTAGTTTTAGAAGATAACTATCAAGGGTGTTTGAAAATATTTTTACCAATTTATATTAAGATGCTCAGTTTCAATATGGGCAATCTTTCAAATGCCTGATTAAATTCATTGGAAGTTTTGTTTGCTAAAGCATTTCACATCTTGGGAAAATAAACCAAATATGTTATTTTTCTTTGTTCTTCACTGAGCCATGCAAAGTTAAAGAGAGCTTAACAAAAAAAAAAAAAAAAGGAAAAACAAAAACATCGAAATAAATTCCCTCCAAATCAAATTGACCTTCTCTAGGGAATTTTTTCTACATCTTGGCAGGGACTGAATCTCTACTCATCTCTTTTTCTGGGTGCACTCTGTGTGGCTCATTTCCTGTGGCCGTTCCAATCTCTGAAATGACATTTATGGACTATAGTGGCTTTAAAAAACTTGATTTCCATTCTTTGGAAATAGCCTACATTTCACTCAAGGCAAAAAAAACAAAAACAAAAACAAGAACACAAAACTGTCCCTGCTTCTGGCACTTGAGCTTTAGTGCTGCTGATTTCAGACACCGCCAACCCTGGGAGGTGAGGATAACTTGCTTTTGGGACCAGTTTCTTCATGTATTCGTAGCTTGCTTTGCCACCTGCCTTTCCAGTCACCCAGCCAGGCTGTCAGCACCTTCTCTTCTCAGCTGGTGTGGGGAGGAAAGGCCCACGTCTGGAGAAAACGTTTATTTTAGGTAAATTTAATCAAGCGGTGAGCTTTTATTTTTACTTTTCATATGTTTGAAAAATGTCTCACTTTAGAACGACAGAATTCTGGAACTAACTTTTAAAGATTTTCAGTTTTACAGATGATGAAACCAAGTCTACGACTTTTCCCCTTAGCAATTTGCTTCCCTTTTTTGACAAAAGGAGATAGCTTTGCAGTGCACGCAAAATAAAATCCACTTCCCTTCATAAATCAACCCCCGGGACTCCCACTGATACACGTTTGGTCCCCTTGAACTTTACTATACCTTGAGTGGATACCTGCCAAATACAAGACAAATGAGTATTTTAGATCTCACTTAGCATTGCTGTCTATACATTGGGTCATCAGAATGCTCTACTCCGTACTGGATACTGTTCACTGAGCACTTACTATACGTATGGTAGGTAATTTACACATTGCCATTTTTCATCCACTCAACTATCCTACGGGGTAGTTGTGCCCGTTTATTTGATGAAGAAAGGGACCTGTGGTAAATGAATTGTTCCATGTTTTACTGTTATTAGATAGTAAAGGCTGCAGATACATATATATAAACAAGTATGCAGATATGTAATATGAAAAATAGAGGCATTTATCACTAGATTTTTGTGGAGAGCCCCCATATGTGTGTGTGTGCGTAGCTGTCTATATCTATAGATAACTATACACACACACACATATATATAAAACCTGGAATGGCCATCAGAGCTGTCGTTGTCCCCAAAATCTGACAATTCAGTTCATGAACTCGCCACCGTGCACTTACGTCGGCAGCACTGTACAGACAACTCAGGAAGGTGTCATAACCTGGGCAAGGTTATAGCGCTGCCAACATAAGCATGTGGTGCCAAGTTCACAAACTGAATGGTCAGATTTGGGGGACGATGACAGCTCTGATGGCCATTCCAGAAAAAGAGTTCCAAAATTGCTTTGAAGGGTGGACTAGGCGCTGGCGTCAGTGCATAGCTTCTCAAGGGGAGGACTTCGAAGGTGACCGTAGTGATACTCAGCAATGAGGTGTGTAGCACTTTTTCTAGGGTGAGTTCATGAAATTACTTGTCCGAACTCTTATTTACTGGGGCAGAGGTAATGCCCTTTTGCACGTTGTGCCAGACCCTGTATTCCCTCACTTTTCTACCAATCATGTTCAAAAGACTTATAGCTCTTTTAAATGGACATGTCATCGTAGTATCCTTTGTGTTCCAGGTTTTATGAACATAAAAAAGGGGTGTTCTTTGTGCCAGAGCCTGTATGTACGTGACAGCTGTATGGAAAAAATTCAACCATAAATGCATCTATTTTTCATATTACATGGCTAGATACTTTTTGGACAGCCCTCATTTATATATTTTATATATATACACACACACATATATAATATATATAATATATTATATATAATATATAACATATAATGTATATCACACATACATCATATATATGCACATTAAGTTATACTATGTATATTATAGTTATTTCTGTTTCATGCCTTTATTACTTACTTTCTAACTATTGGAGAGAAACATTTGATACACTGGTAAAACAGAAACTTTGCAGTAACAGACTTAAACTCAAGTCCCAGCTCCCCTTGGACTAGTTATTCAATCCGAGGTAACTCAATTTAAAAAATCTAACTGTCTCAAGGAACATTCCCTAGAAGCAGAGCCTAAAGCAGGGCTCTGGGCGCCTGTGCTTCAGAAAGAATGTGCTCTTCGGGAACAAGCAGTATAGGAATGAGGGGAGCAGGGCACAGAAGCATGAAGAGTGGAGAAAGGATGTGGTCTCAGGGCAAGTCTAGGCTTGACCCAATCCACCAGACACTGGAATGTATTTTGTGGCAATATCTGCCCCATTGAAGAAAGGGGCAGCCTTTTGTATCCTTCCATCTGTTAGTCATTGGCATACCCTAGCAAGAGGTTGGTATCACCTCTTCCCAAGTGACTTGTGGTGGGTTCGTTCCTATTCACCAAAGCCAATTGTCTTAAGAACGCTGCAGCCATCAGCTATCAACCCACATTACACTTGGCATTTGGGAGATGGATGTCCCAGCAGGCTGAAGTGAGTAGAGTAAGGGAATTCATTATACAACATCTACTGTATTAACTTCTGTTGAGTGTCTACTAGATGTCATTTATTATATTCCTCACCTTAAAGGAACTCAGAATCTAATGGGAGGAAAAGTAAGTGTGGCAGAGGTTAAACTAGAAGTATTGTTTGCAGTGTGGCTGTCCGTTTTGTGTGCTTGGGGTGGGGGGTGAGAAGATGAAGGAGGAGGAGAAGGGAGAGGGAGAAGGGCGAACGGGCTAATGGAGGGCTCAGAAAAATTATGATACCAAACAGAGTGACCTTTGAGGTCACTCTTGGAGACCCTTAGAATTTAGTGGAAGGGGTTAAAGGAGTGGCATTTCAGACAGCAGAAGCAGCATAAACAAAGGAGGCTCGATAAATCGTGGCAATTTGGAGGAAGAGCATTATGTCTTTCTAACGAGGATAACCAAGACTTGTGAGGGCATACGGCGGGAGAGGAGACTGGGAGGGTTGGCAAGAACCGCCTTGTGAGGGGTATTTTGGTTTATGCCTAAAGGTGGCAGTCAATACTGAGGCAATGGGAAGTTTGAAAAAATATTACTGCTGGTTGACACAGTTTCAGGTCTGTTTGCCATTTCCACAACAGTAATTATTTATACACATTTCACTCTGTAATTTGATTTATGAAATGCTGCCCAGTTGTTTATACCTCTTATCTTCCACTTCCACTCTCCTCGGACTATCTAAAGTGTAGAATGGATAGTCTAATAATACTAATATAGTTGATTAAAATACATCAATTATGAGGTTGGTGTCAAAAAGGAGTTCATTGCCTAATTCCATAGGCTAGTAAGTGCATGGTTTTGAGCTCATGGACCCAAGCTTGCAGAAGCTGGTGGTAGAAATCATTCTCCAGGCATCTCCAAGTCTGTGCTCACCCTGACACTTTCTAATCTCTGAGATTGCTCAACATCCCATTCTTTGAGCTTTATCAGTTGTATGCCTGCTAGACTCCTGCTAAGACTTGTTAACTTTGCTTTTTCTCAAACCCACGGCTCACGTCATGGAACACTCATAGCTTCAGGGTGGAGACCGACTTACTTATTTTCGCTTATGGACTCCATTGTTTTCTCTCCATTTTGATACTTTTTCCCTTTCCTGTCATGCAGTCATATTGCTTTTCCGTATGGCCTGTCTGTGGGCTCTGTGGAACTCCCCTGAATTCTAGCCAAGGTGCATACATTGGAAGTGCTTTTCAGAAACTAGTACAGAGCAGAGGCTGGAGTACAGAATGGTGGGAAACAGTGGTTCAGAGTCCAACGTTCAATAGGGAACATACACACCAAAGTGTCTCAGCAACACAGTTCATAATACAAAACCTGGAGGAGACCCAAAAGCCCTTTATTTTTGGGGTGGGGATGGTATAGTCACACAATAGAATATTGTATAGCTGTCAAATGAATAGATTAGAGTCCCTTAGTAATATACATGAAACATAACAACATAATAAGTATAAAACCTCAATTTTCAAAATTTACATAAAGCATGATGCCCTTTTTATAATATGGAAAAATAAAAAACATTTTAAGAATACAAATATAGATAATAAAACCATATTAAAAAAGGACGAATGAAACAGGATTTGAGATGATGGTTACCTTGCATGGGGAGGGAGGTGGAGCGAAGGAATGGAGTTGGGGAGAAAATTAGGGGCATACTAATGTCCTAGCTTTTATTTTGAACCATGGTGGTTTCATGTGTGCTTATTATATAATTAAAAATAACCAAAAATTATAAACCAATTACATAAAAGATGGCCAACATGGACCAATGTCAAGAGTGTGTGGTGAGGTAAGTATTACAATTAAACTACCTCTGTGTACCTGAACGCAAAAATGAAAGTCATAGGTAACTGCTGTAATCATTCAGGAGATAAAAAGGAATAGCAATAATTGTGGCATGATTTGTTCTGAGAATTAAGTGAGACAAGTTATGAGTAGTAAGTATAATGTTGTCACCAGAAATTCAGCTGTGAAAAGCTAGGACTACCTTTCTTTATTTCCTTTAAATCAATTGAAATTTGCCTCCCAATTTGAGAGGACTTCAATAGGAATTTTCAGTGGGGTTTACCCCTCTCCCTGCATCCTGCTCCCCCACTGGAGTTGAACCCAGGGTCTTTCAGAGCAGAATGGAGTTGGGGATGTCCTGCTGGTCATAGTGGTCTGAGTGAGTGATCCCTCAAGCTCTGACAGCTTCATTGCTCCTTAACTGATTTGGGGATAGGGGTGAATCTTCAGCAAGATTGGAAACTATGATCTCTAAGGTTTGGCTTGGGCGGGTTGATACAACACAGGAGTTTCTTTCAGGTCCTAGTTAAGACCCAGATATTCTTGTCCTTTTCCCCTTTTCTGGGAATTTTATCTCTTTCTCCTGTCCAGAGTCATTCCCCTTACCTCTGGAGTACCTGATATGTTCTCTTCAATAAATTTAAAATTTCAAAATAATATGAAATCATTGACTTCAAGAGCTTCTGCTTTAAGACCTGAAAATATACCTAGGGCAAGCGGCTACTCCAGAGAAATGGGACATAAGAACATGTAGGCAAAAGAAACAAGTATTTCAGTGAATTTCCATGCCCGTATGTTAAACAGTGGTCAAACGGCATTAGGTGTTCAGTAAATGTTTTTGACCTGTTTCCACCCACAACTTAATAACAAGGATATGGGATTTTGTTTCCCTATTTGGCTCAGGAAATCTTAAAGCTGCAAATGTGGGGGGGATTTCAAAGTGGACAGGATGGTGAACCCCATTCCCTGTGTTTGCCTCTTCCAACTCTGCTCTTCCCACAGAGCAAAAATTGTGCTCTAATGCCCCACATTGTGACATATAAAGGAAGTACTCAATGAAAAATTTCTGACTAGTAATTCCAAAATAGAAGACCATTCTTCCTATGTGGCTCAAAGCCAAAGATTGGATACCACTGCTTTAAGACAACCCACCTACCCTTACCCCTAATGACAGTTTGAACTATTGTGAAGGGCTTCTTTCTTGGAAGGTCTTGGTTTCTTTCTTCTTTTTCCAATCTCAGGATATCTAACTAGTTTCATTACTATTTTTATATAAAATTTATTTTGTATAACAGTTTTAGATTTATAACTAAATTATGAAGATAATTCAGAGATTTCCTAATCACCCCCATAGCTAGTTCCTCCTATTATTGACATCTTACATTAGTATGGTATGATTGTTATGATTAATGAACCAATACTGATACATTGCTATGACTGAAGTCCATACTTTATTCACAAAACAAGATAGAAACTGAGCTCAGTCTTGTTTTCCTTGACTTTCCATTGATTCATGCCAATAAACAAAATAATACACCATTCTCCCCTCAAACAGCAATAGTTTAATCTGAGAAACATCATTCTAAACAAAACTGGACATGTAAAAAAAATCCCTTTGCTTCCTAATGATTCCACCGAGGTATCTCCTGAGTGATGGGCAGTACCCAGCCAATCTGTTCAGATGGCCCTGTCCAACACTGGGTGTTGCAGTGACATTAAAAGAAACTATGCTTTTGTGTTGGCTGATTTAAAAATGAATCTCTGTTATGGAGACAAATATAGAAGATGTATCAGGTTACTAATCTATCTGCCATTGAATGTAGGCCTCAAAGGAAAGTCATAATCATGCCTGTCATATCTGTCTTCAAAGGCTGTCACAAATATAGCTAATGAATTACAAAAACACCTGCCTCCATCTTTATTGGCCTCCCTTTATTAACTTTTCTTTGTCTTTTGAAAATGGTATCAACTGATTACATCATAATTAGATGACGATACTGAACAGAATCGTGACTTCTGACCTGCCTTATCATCGTTGACCTTGTATCAGTTTTTAAAAAATAATTTGGCTAGAAACTTAGGGCTATTGGATTTTCATTTATTTTATCTATAGTTGACTAGAAATGTTTTGAATTAATAATGATTATATGCATTGACTTATCTCAATCTATCTCAAAGATATGCAAAGCTATCTTTTTTCAGTCTGATATGAAAATATCCATTTCACTCAATATTTCATTTCAAATTATTTCAAAAACCTAATCTTTTTCTTTGTTTAGTAATAAAAAATAGGAACTATTATCTGCTGCATAAAACTATTTTACAACACTTAAACTTTTTATTAAACCACTTTTCAGGCTTATCAATTGACTATCTCCTTGCTTTCAACTTTTGTCCTAGGGCTCTTTTCAACAGTAGTCAAAGTGTGTTTTGTTGTCTGTAATTATTAAACTACATCTCAGATTTCTAGTACTTATTAGCATTACCACTTCTGAGTAGAGTAGAAAGACAAACTTACTGTTTTTATGAGTTTAAGGAGTATTCATATTTAAAATATATATTTGATATTAACATTTTAAAACACATTTCTAGGCTATTAGCAAATGAGATATTTTGCATAGAACAATTATCTTAAAATTCAAGTGTAGGTACATAATAAAATGTTAAAAATATTTAAACTAGATGTTTTACTTCTGGTTTTACATATGTCTAGCTAAAGATAGTTTTTACAATTGTCAAGTGCTTCCTTACTGGAAGGTCTTGGTTCCTTCATTTGTTTTTCCAATTTCAGGATCTCTAAGTAGTTTCTTTACTTTTTTATATAAAATTTTTTTTGTGGAACAGTTTTAGATTTCCAAAATAAATTGTGAAGATAATAGAGATTTCCCGAACACTCCATAGCCAGTTTCTTCTATAATTGACCTCTTATATTAGTATGGTACACTTGTTATAATTAATGAACCAATACTGGTATATTATTATAAGGAAAGCCCATACTTTGTTCAGACTTCCTTAGATTTTATCTGACGCCCTTTTCTGTTTCAGGATTCCATCTAGGTTATGATATTACATTTAGTCATGTCTCCTTAAGCTTCTTTAGCCTGAGACAATTTCTTCTTTTTGATAACCTTGACAATTTTGAGGAGTATTGTGCAAGTATTTTGTAGAATGTCCCTTCATTGGACTTTGTCTGATGTCTTTCTCATAATGAGACTGAGGAGGAAGATCAGAGAGGTAAAGTGTCATTTTTATCACATGATATAAAAGATCCATAAAATCAAATTAATTTTCACTGTGGACCTTGACCTTCATCATTTGGTTAAGGTAGTCTTTGTTAAATTTCTTCTCTGTATTACTCTTCTCCCAACCACTCTCCATAGTGTTCTCTTTTAAGGGAAGTCTTATGAATGGCTCATATTTAGGACTGGGGATCTTACATAAATTATTTTGGAATTCTTCTGCATGGGAGATTTCTCTTCTCCTCCATTTATTTCTTTATTTGATTATTCATTTATATCATGATGGACTCATGGATATTTATTTTATTCTTTGAGATATAATCCAGTACTATTATATTTGCTCACACTGTAAGATTTATAAAAAGATTTTAGTACTTCCTTATTTTTGGCACTATGAGATGCTCAAGGCTTATGTTATATATTTTCTACCCCAGTCCTAGAACTAGTCATTGCTCCAAGGAGTCCTGGCTTATTTTATTGGTATTAGAATAGACAACATGGGTTTTACATGTATTTGCTATATGGGTGTCAATTCTTCTAGGTCTTCTCAACTGACCAAACAAGGAAATATACATGTATTTTCTAATCTTTCTGTGTGTGTATATATGTGTGTGTCTTTATATGTATATGTGTGTGTATGCGTGTGTGTGTGTGTGCATGTATATATATGTGTTGGACCTTGCCAAGGTTATGACACTGTACCCAGTTGTTTGTACAGTGCTGCCAACATAGGCGCACAGTGGCAAGGTCACTAACTTAATTATCAGTGAACAATTTGGGTATGATGACGGCTCTGATGGCCATTCCAGAAAGAGTTCCAAAATTGCTTTGAAGCTATGCACTGACTAAGCGCTGGTGTGTGTGCACAGCTTCCCAAGGGGAGTACTTCAAAGGTGACCCTAGTGATATTCAGCAATGAGGTGTGCAGCATTTTTTATAGGATGAGTTCATGAAATTAATTGTCCGACCTCATATATATATATATATATATATGTGTGTGTGTGTGTGTGTGTGTGTGTGTGTATGTGTGTGTGTGTGTGTGTATGTGTGTGTGTGTGTGTGTGTGTGTGTGTGTGTATGTGTATATATATATAATGCAGCCATGTAACTGTTCTTGTTTTATTGACAGTGGCTGGATTTTTTTTTCTGAACAGTCCTCTAGATTTGCTTTTCTACCAGCAATGAATGAGAGTTTCTATTGCTCCACATCTTCACCAGCAATTGCTATTATCATTTTTATGAATTGTACCCATTTCAATAGTTGTATATTGATATCTTATTGTTTTAATTTGCAATTACCTAATGACAAATGTTACTGTCATTTCATATACTTATTTGCCACCTGTCAGCATTCTTTGGTGGTATCTATTCAGATCTTTTATTCATTTTAAGTAGGATTATTTGTTTTCTAATTGTTGAGTTTGAAGCATTCTTTATTTTGGGTAAAAGTCCTTTTTATGTGTTTTGTAAAGATTTTTTTTCTAAGTCTGTGGCTTGTCTTTTTGTTTATTTCTTTTCGTTAAATTTATCAAGGTAGGGGTTCCCTAGTGGTGCAGTGGCTAGGCTTCAGTACTATCAATGCTGTGCCCTAGGTTTGATTGCCAGCCCCTAAAAAAACCCACAAAAAAAATTTATTGAGGTCACATTGGTTAGTAAAATTACATAGGTTTCCAGGTGTATAATTCTATAATACATCATCTATGACTCAGGCATGGCCAACCTGCAGTCCAGGATGGCTTTGAATGTGACCCAACACAAATTCTTAAAACATTATTAAATTTTTTGGCAACTTTTTTTTTAGCTTATCAGCTATCATTAGTATTAGTGTATTTTATGTGTGGCCCAAGACAATTCTTCCAAAGTTGCCAAGGGAAGCCAAAATGTTGGACACTGCTGGTCTGTGTTGCATTGGGTACTCACCACCACTCAGAGTCACTTCTCACAGAAACCTTTTAATTTTAGTAAGTCCGACTCATGTTATTTTTTTGTTTTACATCTTATGCTTGCGATATTGTATGTAAGATCTCTTCACCAAACCCAAAGTTGCCTAGATTTTCTCTTATTTTTCCTTCTAGGAGTTTTATAGCATTGCATTTTTACATTTAGGTATAGGACACATTCTGAGTTAATTTTTATGAAAAGTGAAACGTGTTAAATTTTTAGCCTGTTAATTTTTTTTTTATATGGATAGCCAATTTTTGCATCATCATTTGTTGAAACCGTTAACTTCTTTCCACGGATTTGCCTTTGCCCTTCTGTAGAAAATCAGTTGACTATATTTGTGGGAGTCTATTTCTGTACCTTCTGTTCTTCTCTATTGATCCATGTCTACTCTTTGCAATACCATGCTGTCTTGATTACCGTAGCTTTATAATAAATCTTGAAGTTGGGTATTGTCAGATCTCCAAGATTATTCTTCAATATTATGTTGGATATTTTTGTCTTTTGTCTTTCCATACAGACTTTACTATCAGTTTGTCAATAGATACAAAATAGCTTGCTGAGATTTTGATTAGGATCACGATAAACCCATAGATCAAACTGGGAAGAATTGACATCTTAACAATATAAATTCTTCTAATCCATGAACACAGAATATCTCTCCATTTACTTAGAATTTCTTTGATTGAGTTTTTTAGTTTTTTGGTATATAAAACCTGTACAATTTTTGAGTGTATACTTAGGTATTTCATTTTTTTTAGGGCATGCTATTGTAAATGGTCTTATTTTTTAATTCAAATTCTTATTTGCTGACATATAAAAAAGCAATTGACTTCTGGATCCCAAAACCTTGCCAAACTCACTTATTAGTTATAGCAGGTTCTTTTATCCCCCATTTTGTGGGATTTTCTGTGTAGATAATCATGTCATCTGTGAACGAAGACCATTTTATATCTTCTTTTTCATCTTCAGTATCTTTTCCCCCCTCATCTTATTGCATTAGATAGGACTTTCCAGTATGCTATTGAATAGACATGGTGAGAAGGCCTTCTTGATTTGTTCCTGATCTTAGGGGAAATGCATCCAGTTTCTCCCCATTAAGTATGATGTTAGCTTTAGGTTCCTTTTAAAAATTAAGTATTTATCATAATCACTTCAACCTGTTATAACAGAATACTATAGAATGTGTGGCATAAATACTAGAAAATTATTTATTACAGTTTTGGAAGCTAGGAAGTCCAAGGTCAAGGCACTATCAGAGCCATTGTCTGGTGAGAGTCTGCTTCTTGGTTCATAGATGGCCATCTTCTGTCTGCCATCCTTATACAGTGGAAGGTGTGAGAGAATTCTCTTGGGTCTCTTTTTAAAGTGTACTGTCTTCATTCATGACCCTCATAACCTAATCATCTCCCAAAGGCCCCATCTAGGTGGTGAAGTGTAGTATTCACAAATAGTTCTTATTTTCTATAAAGTCAAAGCAAGTTCTGTGTCCACAAATTCAAAATATTAATTGTATACAACCAAGTTTTGTGAAGCTCATCTTATCTTGAGGGTTTAAAGTTATGACTTTTATTTATTACCAGTTAGTTATATCAGCGTAACTGAACAGCTAGAGCCCATTAAAATGAAAAAAAAAAAAAGTTTTGAAAATGATACATTTCTCAGGAGAGTAGAATGAGCTTTTAAAATTTCTTGTACTATGTAGTTATTTAGAGGGATATTTATAGTATGAACATCTAGAGGTTTTTTTTGTTAACCTTATAAGTAGGTTAAGAAAATTTATCAGTCCTTTGAAACATGCACAGTATCAGCCAGTACAATTTTTTATCAAAAGTGTCATAGGGATGAAATATCTGATAGCTATGAATATTAAGCATAAAGTATATTGGGATGTCTTTCAGCTTGATAAATATCCTTATACCTATGGTATTTTAAAACTTTCCTTAAAATCTAATGCTAATCGTAGGCTTTAGGTAGGACAGCGAAGTCTGGCTGTTTACAATGGATATTAAATTATGTGAAAGGGGTCTGTTTTGGATCACTTATGTTATTAAGTATAACATTTCCTAATCCTATTTTGATAAGCCATAGTAAATGAGCAGTCTTTTATTCCATGCACAGATAACTACAATGGATTTTATATACTGCCTCGATCTAGAAATGCAGAAATCCAGAGTTCAAGACAATCTGTGTAAAGCTCTACCCTCAAGGAGGCTGTTACTTCTATGTTGACACTCCACCTGATGCTTTTGTCCTGCATTCAAATTTTTGAAAGAATGTCAACCTTTTTAGTTATTTTCCTAAAAACTCCTATTTCTCACATTGATGGAAAAAAAATTATAAACCTTTCACTTCTGATCTTTTAAAAATGCCTTCTTGGGGAGTTCCCTGATGGTGTAGTGGCTTAAGGCTTTGGTGCTGGTGCTGTCAGCGTTGCGGCTTGGGTTCGATTCCTGGCCAGGGAGCTACCCACATACCAAAAAGCAAAAAAAAAAAAAAAAAAAAAAAAATGCCTTCTTCCCTCTATGCTACCTCAGGAAAAACTTGGTCATTTCTACTCACGACAATGCAAACTTTCCATCCTCTTTGGTGCTGTGGAATTTATGACTGATTTTATGCTTGTTAGATTTTGTTTGTTTCCCTGGGATAGGCGAGTAAGACCAGTAGGTAGGAGAGAGATAGAGTTCGAAGGGATAAAATTTTGGAGTCTTGATTTTCTGCTTACTGATACCTTGCACAGTTGAATTTACAAATTAAGCTAAAATTCTTACTTGCCCTAATATGCACAATAAATCTCATTCTAATTCTATATATTTGACTCATTGTAGTGAGCATTAAGTGATTAGAAAATTATTTTCTGGGTAACGATTACTTCTCATTTTTCTACTAAAATTCTGAGACTAAATTGGTCATCTAGTTAGTCTCAAATTTCTATATTTTGCTAATTATTGAGCTTATCTTTGGATATGTAGACAACTAAAATTTTATTTTTGTCAACTGAGCAAATAAGTGAATGAGGAACAGGAAGAAACAAGTGGTGTTTAGTCTGACCTTTACAATTACATAAAATTTTGTAGCCAACATAGGTATTCTTACATGTTTTGAACAGATGGGACATTAAAAGATTAAAATAAAAAAGATAAAATTAAAATTAGCAATGTTAATGCTAATTTCAATTAGCTCTGTATTTAGAAAAAAGTAAATATCAATCTGAAGTTGGAAATCTGTCCTTTAATCTTTGCTTGATTTCTTTTTCTTTTAACAATGGGCTTGCATTGTTTATAGAGTCTGACAAAGGTCCTTTGTCTTCATTATAAAAGGCAATCACATTTCAGGAATTATGAGATTATTTTTATTGCCAGATTTGAAATAGGTGCTCCACCATGGTATATTTAAATAGTCATGATTAATATGGTATAATCCAAAAGAAATCATCATAGACTTCTCTTACAAATATAATTTGTTTTCCTGTCTTAGTTGCTAACGGGAAGTGTATCGAAATCCAGTGGCATGCAGTTCCTGAGCTGAAAGAAATGCTGGAACTCTCTAGAGGATGTTACTGTCCATGCTTACTTACAGAAAGACATTTAGCATTTTTGTGAGTGAAAACCTTAAGATAAGGAAAAATGGAAATAACCATGTTATCTTCTATCATTTACCTGGTACTCTCTGGGCAAATAATATGTGATAAATAGAATTTGGAGAATATTTTGCCAAGTATAGGACACCCTCAGAAAATGTGGGTTCAAAGTTTGGAACCAATTTCAAACATTTTCCTGTTCAACTTTGTTTACTTTCGGCAAAGCAGTCATTTCCTGTGCTTCAGTAGACTTTTGAGAAGTTGAACGAAAGGATTGAAAAGCTCCTTTGTCATTAAATGTCTTTGAAAAATAACATAATTTGGGGGAAAGGTATAATTAAATGAATGAATCAGAAACCAAATAAGTTTCAAATGACAGATTTGATTCAACATTTATCTCCCTTGTTATTCTTTAGTATGCTGGTGTAAAATGGACCACGGCTACAAGACCAAGATCTAGTAATGGGTGCCGTGATGTGGGGAGGTTTTTAGAGGAAGAGTTTATTTGTAGAGAGTTCTGAGAGTTAATTTGAACCCTAAAAGTTTTTACCTTATTTAGACCATGGACATGCTCCTGAAAGAAAAAAGTCAATTTTAAGAGTATCCAGGAAAGATGGATTTATGAGTCCTGATTGCAAGAAAAAGTGGACAAATAATAATAAATCAATCGAAGGTCAGTCATTGGGAAGAAAGAGAAAAAAGTCAGAAGCAGAACAGAAGTTAAGTCCACAAAAAAGGAACATGGAGAATATTCCTTTCAGGCATAGTCCAGCACGTGGTACTGGGGTAGGCCTTTAATGACACTATAGCAACTGGATGGTTTGAGAGAGAGCACACGCAAGTCGTGGTGCCTTAGGTCCTTTTATGTGTTCTGGCCATAAAGCCCTTCATCTTTGTGCAAAGTACTTATACTTGCAATCATCAAGAGGATAAAACTTGGAGTAGAGAGGATTTGGAATCTTTATCTCAAATTCAAAGTCCATGATCCTTGATATCTCCTGCTAAAACAGAACCAGCTGCTTGGAAAGGCATTAAAGTCAAAGAACAGGTTGATAAACCACTGACTAGAAGCCCTGCCTTACTCTTCCCAAGCCTCTGAGATAACGAGGACAATTCCAGAGGATAAGCCATCATTTAATGATATCCATTATCTTGAGATGTTCTATACTTTAAGACTTGTTTTCTTCTTGACCTTGTAAGACTCATTTGGAAGGTGGATACTTTTCCCAGTCAGAAAAGCTTTATTTGTTTGTTGTTATTTCTCCTCATCTGTTTTCAAATACCGGAAACTATACTTAATGTTGTAATTTCTTGCCTATGTTTTCCGGTTTCTAGAGAATGCTACTGTTTTTGACTGTTCAGCACTGTTTTTCTTTTCAGAAATGGTTGCTTTGCTGTCTAATAGGATTCTGTTGCGACTGCCAATTTTAATATCACATTCTTTCAGATTGCACAAATACTATCATTCTCCTGGTCACAGGAGTAGGTGTATGACTTAGACCATATTTTTCTACTTTCTTGCCAATAATGACTGATTCAAAGATAGGGATGTGACCCAATGTAGGCCCATCAGTGTATTTCTCCAGGAGCCTCATTTTATAGCCAGAAGAGGGTTCTTGCCCTTTTGGATAATAATGCTTGAAGGTTACTGTATTTGTTAGACTCTAATTCAGTTGATGTTATAAGACCTCAAGTTAGCATTTGCTTACACAAGATAGAAGTTTATTATTAATCCAAAATAGAAAAGTATAGGGGTTCCCTGGTGGTGTAGTGGCTAGACTTCAGTGCTCTCAACCCTATGTGGCCTAGATTCTATTCCCAGCCAGGGAACCACCACCACCACCACCCCCACCACACCAAACAAAGAAAAGAAAAGAAAAGTGTGGTCTGTGTGGAGCCTCTCCTTAACCAAGTCATTAGAAGCTCAAGTTTATTCTGCCATGTTAATCCTGCAATGTAAAACAAACAGCTTTTGTCTTATGGCCCAGACTACTGCTCCAGCTTCTACCTTATGTCTGCAGTACAGCCAATGGGAAGGGAGAGAACAGGGGGAGGCCACACCTCATTCCTGCACAGGCCTAAGTATTAATAGATGGTGTATATGCCACCACTGCTCAGATCATATTGGCTTTAACTTACACGGCCACACCTCTCTTCAAGGGAAGCTGGGGAGTAGTAAGCACAACATGGTTAACCACATAACTAGTTAAAAATTCTATTGTTGTAGAAGAAGCAGAGAATGGAAATATATATATAGCCAAATATAAACATCAAAATTTTCTGGACTCTGCCTTTTCTAATAAATGAAATCTTTCTATAGTTGATAGGAGTTGGTTGGAGTATTTGAATGAATTTTAAAGTTTCTAATATAGTTGTGCTATTTCCTGACTTTCTAGCTAGGTAGACAAATGAATTTCTTTATTTGTTTGTAAATGTGTTTTGTTACATAAATTTAAGTCAAGTTGTTTTTTTGGTTGTTGTTTTTTTTAGTCATTAAGAATAAATAATAAATAAGAAGAGGAATTTCACTGCTCCTTATGTGGCTTAGACTATGTATAAAAGTAAAGTCTCCTGAAAACAATGATTATTATATATTGAAAAGAGCTGTGGAATATTTGGCTCAAGAAAGATTTAAACTGAACCAAGAATTTAAACTGTCAGAGGTTGGAGGCTTGATGAAAGCTGAAGATAAGAATACAGAATGAGGGAATTAATAAGAATAAAATCGCAACAAACTAGCCATTTCTTAAATAGCTACTATGTGTCTACAGAATTAAGTATTAAAATAATCTCATTTAATATTCACTTCAACTGTATAATAAATAGTATTACCCCCATTCTATAGATAATCAGACTTTTAAGTTTCTCCAAGATGTTAAGTGGCTAAATTGGGATGACATTTTTATCTGACTCCCAAGCCAGCCTAAGTCTTTCCTAGTTGCCATCATTACCTAAATTGGTTTCATCGTGGTCATTACCATTCACTGTACTTTTTTACTAGCACCCCCGCCCCACAACCTCCATTGCTTCTACACCACCCCTACCCTCACCATCACAGTATCAGAAGCACTCTCATCATTACTGCCCTAACCACCACCATCTAGGGTACTGACATCAGCCCCACTGCTTCCAATAACAATCCCAGAATAATAACTCCTGAGGAATAAGGACTTCAGTATTTGTTTTATTCCATTTGAAGAATAGTATTAGACACAGAATGGCCAATACAATTAATATAACAACATTACTTCATATTTTATGTAAGTTATTAACTAATTATTCTTCTTGTATCTCAGAATATATTATACATACTGTCCAAATTAATTCCCTAGTATGTGGATTTCATAAAGACGAAGACCTTGCTGTTTTGTCAAAAAATTGTAAAACTAGCATATGCTCACTGTTATTCATTTTTTACAGAAAAATACTGTTTTGGGTGATAGGCTCTAAACTTGATTTGGGAATGCAATGGTGATCAAGGAAAGAGAACAACATGCAATCTCGCAAGCAGTTGTGATAATATGTGTTAAGTGCAAAAAAAGGGAAGTACATGGGGGGAGGGGAAGACAAAGCAGAGGCACCTCACATTTTTAGAGGTGGGATGGAAAGATACCCTGAAGGAAGTTACATTCAAACTGAAACCTAACAGATTAGTAGGGCATGGCAAGGCAAAGAGGGGAGTAGACAGTTCCAGAGCAATCTACAGAGACAAAGGCCCAGAGGAAAGAAAAGCGATACATTTCCAGAAATTAATATTTATCATGATGGACGTGGGCATGAAGAAGGACGGTCTGTAACTGTAGGGGAAGTAAAACCATGATAAAAAAGGAAGACTTTATGCTAAAGGCAATGGGAAGGATTTTAACCAATCAGAATTGCACTTGAGAACTTCACTTTAGACTGCCACCTGCTTGATGAAGGAATTATGGGGGTCAAGGGTTAGGATCATTATTATCCTGCAGTAGTCCAAGTGACGTAATCATCCTCAAGAATTATCTTTCTTGAGATGGGAAAAGTTTGCTTTCTTCTCTATAAAGGCAGTGAGATGAAAAGAAAATGTACAAATTCAAGAAGTAATTATGAAGTAGAATTACCATGATTTGTGGTTGATTAGAACAGGGACATGAAAGAGAAGGAGGATTTCAAGATAAAACCACTATTTCTGTGTGGACAACCAGTGCCTGGTGACGTAACTGATTTAAATATAGAGGAAGGAAAGTTTTGAAGGAAAGAGAATGAGTTAACATTTTTGGTAAATACTCATAAAACTTTTTATTCAAAAATAATTTTATGCTTAATGAAAAGTTTCAAATATGACACAAAGGACCTCTAAGACATTTTATACTCTCTTTCTTTCTTTGTATTCAGTTCTACATAGATAGATAGATGACAGAGCTATCCCTGAACCATTTAAGAGTATTGTTCACATTATACATGTTTATCTCTAAATACTTCAGTGTATATATTTTTTAAAACAGGGATGTTCCTTTACACACTCACACTACAATTTTCTACATTAGGAATTTCACATTGATAAGACAATTTAATATAATATTCATATAACTTTGTTTATTCATCCAATGATGTGTTTATATAACATTTTTCCCTCCACAACTGGATCTATTCCAGGATCATAGACTACATTTTATTATATGTCTCTTTAATTTCCTTTCATCTGAAATAGATCCTCAGACTATCTTGCATTTTTTAAAAAAGAATATAACCTCCTCCCTTTTATAATAGAAATTTTTCTATTCAAAATTTTCTGAAATTTTGTCTTAATTAGATTCAGGTTCTGCATACCAGGTAATAACGTTAAGTAAGTGATGTGTGTATGACGTCCACCCACCTCCAATGAATGATGTTTATTTTGATCACCTCATCAAGGTATTTTCTTATTTTCCCACACGATAGTTACTCTTATGAAGAGACACTCCAGACATACACATAAACATATGTTTTTCTTTAAAAGCTCTCCCTCTTTACCCCACAATAATTTATCATCCATTGATGATTCTAGTGTGAACCATCAGTTACAAAACATTTTCTAACTTGAGCATTCCTCCACATTTATCAGTCGGCACTGTGCTCTAAGAGCCCTTCTTTCTCCTCCATACATTTGACATACTTACCTACTTTTCATAATTAAGGACTTGTGGATTCCTATTTTTCAATGGTTTGCAATCTATCACCATCTTTACTGATTTTGACGCTCAAATTGTTCCATATTTGCCCAGCTTGAGTATTTGTTGTGAGCATTTAGATATAAATCCTGCTGCAGTTAATATTTAGTTTGAAGCCAGGACACTTTAACAAAAGATTTTGAGTTGGTTCCTATTGATGAATTTTGTGCATGTTGAGTTTTAGCTGTCTGTAGGACTTAAAAGTGGAGATGTCCAAGAGATGGTTAGATATACATGTGTAGTTGTGGAAGTCAGGAGAGTAGTTTAGAATGAACCATTGGCTTGAATCTCAATTATATTGATGGTAATTGCAGTTTTGAAGGTATCGATAAGATTGCTGAGTATCTGAGCACAAATCTAAGATAACCAATGTTAAGGGAAACAATAACAATAATAATAATGACAAGTACTGTGTTTATTTGAAATTACAAAAGTACTACATATTTATTGTACAGATTAAAAAATCAAACACAAAACAAGGCATGTAAGAGACTTTTACATGTTGCCTACTAAGTAGTGAACACAGTCAAAATAAGAATGCTGTGACTTATTTTTTCAGGCGTTTAGCCTATATTTCCCACTGAATGTTATTTTTTTTTAAAGAATACCTAAAAGAAACCTGCCTTGTAATATTTATGTGGATACACATTGAGTCTAAACTTAACTTATAACAAGGAATCCAAAATGTCCAGGATTCAAACCAAATATCAACAGCAGCAGAACTCACATGGAGGAGCTGAAAGCGAATACTCCCCAGTCTGTCTGCTAAAATGTTATCTTTTACTGCTCCTTGTGGAAAGGTTCAGGTACTCTGCGCCTCTGCATTTAACGATATCTGAGAAGCATTAGGAGTAAGAGGCTATATGTTAATGGAAATTTCCTCTAAAGTAGGCCCCACCAAAAATAACTCATTAACTTTGGTGATTATAAATTTTGTATCTTATTGAATGTCTCATGGAGAGAGGAAGTGTTGTGAATGAATTACGCCATATGGAATTGATGAACTAACAAAACCACAAAGGTTTAGAGAGACTCAGAGGAATGAACAGAATTCTTGGGCTGGTTGTCGTTCTTAGATGAGCTGATGGATTGGTGAGGCCGAAATAGTGTTAGAGATAGTATAGGCATTCCAGTTAAAATCTCCCAGAAGATGATGGCATGAGACAGTGACAGTTGTCCTTAATGGCCCCTTATAACTCTACCAATTGAAGTATTTTATAACATATTTATAAAAAAAATGTTAACGTTTATTGAGCATTCACTATGTGCTTGAGACAGTTCCAAGTGCTAACATGTATAAAATTATTTCATCATCAAAGAAAACTTCTTAATTATACATGATTATAATTTCCATGTTTCATATGGAAAGGCAGAGTTAGAGAATGAGTAGTTTGCTAAAAATTGTACAACTAGGCAAGTGCATGCTACCACAATCCATATAGCTTCTGTCCAAAGAAGTCGGCATAGAAGAATTAACCATCTTTTCAACCTTTGTAAATGAATTAATTTATGCTTTGTTGCAGTTAGATTTTAGCTCAATAAACTCTCCCACAACTAGTGCTAAAGTGTTCCACATCTATCATTCCAAAACACTAATTATTTAATTTGATATTGCAATGTAAGTTCATATCGAACAATTAGTATATTTCTATTTTTGTATATTGGTGAACACATAAAAACTGTGTAAATTCTCAGAGTGAATATATATATATAATATACTCATACATATAAATTTATAATAAATATATTAATTATAATTAATATATATGAGGGCTGTCTGGAAAAAATCCAGTGATAAATTCCTCTATTTTTCACATTACATGGCTGGATACTTTCTAGACAGTCCTCATAATATATATAAAAATATAATAAATATATAATAAATAATAAATATATTACATATCATGTATATAGTAAATTTTCTGAGAAAGCCCATGATAATTATCTTCATAATGATGAAATAATTCTTATTTTCCTATTGCTTAAGAAGGATGTTATTTAAAGTTAGGGAGTGTGATACCTCCAGCTTTGTTTTTTTTTTCTCAGAATTACTTTGGCTATTTGGAATCTTTCATCATTCTATAGAAATTTGATCATTTTTTCTTCTATTTCTTTAAAAAATACCATTGAGATTTTGATGATAATTGCATTACATCTGTATATTGCTTTGTGAAACATGGGCATTTTGACTATGTTGATTCTTCCAATCCACGAACACAAAAAATTAAAAAGCCACATGCAAAAGAGAGAAACTAGACTGCTGTCACCATACACCAAAATTAACTCAGAATGGATCAAAGACCTAAGGATAAGACCTGAAACAATACATTGCGTAGAATAAAACATAGTTACTGAACTTATGGATCTTTGTCTTAGAAAAGATTTCATGAATTTGACCTCAAAGGCAAGGGAAGTAAAAACAAAAATAAATGAATGGGACTATATCAAACTATAAAGCTTCTGCACAGCAAAAGAAACCATGAAAAAAGACAAAGAGGTAACCAACCAAATTCAAGAAGATATTTGTAAATAAATATTTGCCCATAAGTGATGAATATTAAAAATATATTAAAACTCATAAAACTCAATGACGACAACAACAAAAAAACCCAATTCAATTAAAAAATGGGCAGAGGACCTGAACAGATTCTTCTCCCAAGAAAACATACAATGTACCAACACATGCTCAGCTTCACTAGCTGTTAGGGAAATGCAGATCAAAACCACAATGAGATAGCATCTCACACCTGTGAGAATGGCTGTTATCAACATAACAAGGAATAACAAATGTTGGGACGTTGTGGAGAAAAAGGAACCCTCATACACTGCTAGTGGGAATGTAAATTGGTACAGCCTCTATGGAAAACAGTATGAATATTCCTAAATAAATTAAGAATAGAACTACCATATGACCAAGCAATCCCTCTTCTGGGTATCTACCCACAAAATCTGAGAACATTTATCTGTAAAGATATATATACCCCTATGTTCAATTGCAGCACTATTTATGGTGGCCAAGACATGGAAACAACCAAAGTGTCCTTCGATAAAGGATTGGATGGAGAAGACGTGATATATCTATATCATCTATCTATCTATCTATCTATGTACATATATATAAATGCACAAAAGAATATATTACTCAGCCACAAGAAAAGATAAAATACTGCTATTTGTGACAACATGGATGGATCTTGAGATGATCATGCTAAATGAAGACAGACAGACAGAAGTTGAGAACCACATGATTTCACTCATATGTGTGATATAAAACTGAAAGTAACAAATGAACCAGACAAACAAGGAAACCAAAACTCATAGACACAGACAACAATTTAGTGTTCACCAGAGGGTAAGGGAAGGGGGGGAAGGTAGAAGAGGGTAAAGAGGTTCAAATATATATTAACAGGAGGAGATGTGACTTTGGGTGGTGAACATACAATGCATTATATAAATGATGTATTATGGAATTATACATTTGAAAACTATACAATTTTGTTAACTAGTCACCCCAATAAATTTAGCATAGAAAAGAAGAATGCCATTTAACTTTTTGATGTATCTTAGGTACATCACATTATTTCATAACATTGCAAATTTGATTTAAAAATTTTAACCAGTTTGATAAAAATATAATGACATTCAACTCATTGTGAAAGCTCTTTAAAAATTTTTTACAGAGCCCCTTTATGTAATATGCAGAATATACATTTAAATTTTTCTTTAGTGTCTACATTCTATATAAAATAATCTTATTCATGGAATTATTCATAATTTCATTAATAAGACTAATAATATTCATTATTTTGTGGACTCACTCACAGAATATTCTTGAAGACCAATTGTTGCAATGCACAGATCAATGAATTGCCAAAACATCTGTTGCTACTTTTTAAAAGTTGGTCATATACACAAATTGCCTGTCAGCCGCAGTCTGGTCCCCATCTATTACACAATAGACCAGTGGAAAATGGACTTTTTCCAAGAATTAATTTTTAAGGCTTTCAAACATGTGACCCTTTTGTATACACTTTATGTAATTTTTAACATCATATGTCCAGTAATATTTTTGCATTCTTTATGAATTTTTATCTGATGAGCAATAAAACTTCATCATCAAACAGGATGGTTTCATCTGTTGTAATGAAGTTTGCTTGACTGTAGGTCATTACTTAGCTGATTTTAACCATCTTTCTTAATGCTGTTGATTTTTCTTTATAAAGAATCATAGCTTGCAGAATTGAAGGGATTATTTTATTTCATTATTCTTATAAAAATCTCACTTTCATGATAATACTATGAATAATTTTATTTTGGAGTTGGGGGTTCTCACATTTTGTAATGATTTGTTTTCCTCTGTAGCAAATGACAGATAAAAAGAATTTTTAATAAATCCAAAGTTGGTATTATTACTTTCTCTGAATCTTAGTGATATGATACACATTTGTCCATTTTATATTTTACATCTTTCCTGTTAGTAGTTCTTTCCTTCCTTCCTTCCTTCCTTTCCTCCCCCCTTCCCTTCCTCCCACCACTTAACAGTTAAACTGACTGCAAATTTTCTACTTTTAAGCTTTAAGAAGTGTCAATTATTTTTTCAATTATGCACAACACTGTATTGAGCATCAGTGGGGTGAAACTGATAATAGGTTATCTTTTTGCAAATGATCTATTTCCATATAAGTATCTGTAATGCTTCCCTGGTGGTCTGGGACACGGTAGGCCTTCCTGAAGACCCCCTGTGGTGAGCACCTCCCTCCCAAGCTGAAAAGACAACCTAGAGCCAGAATGGGCCCAGAACTACAAAGCTTCATTCAACCTTCCCCATTTTTTCCTAACTTTAGTACTGAGAGCAGAAAGGTTAATAAGTGTTACATTGATTATGTTGTGATATAACCTTTTATTTTCTTCTGGAGGCACTGAAAGAAGTAGCTGAATAAAGCAATCTCTTTTCTTAAATATCTATATTTTTTCTCATTTCTGCAACATTCAAAATTAGTGCAAGGGTTCAATAAAGAAGGTATTTGGCTTCATCTTGTATATAGAAAGAACACTAAAATAATTTTGTGGATAGTCTTTGCACATAAGTCTCATTACTTCCCCAATAGACTCATGGAACTCCAAGGAATGAAGTCAAATACATTGAATTTTATGGTGACACACATTACCATATTGGCTTCCAGAAATGCTGTAGCCACTTACATCTCACCAGCACTGTTGGAGAATTCCTGTTTCTCCACTTCCCAGCCTGTGTGGGTACTTGCAACCTTTTCACTTTTAAGTCTCTGGTGAGAAAAATATGATATCTCGTTAATGCTTAAATGTTTACCTCTCTGATTGGACATGTTTTTATATTTTTTGTCCATTTTTACTTCTGGAATTGATCACTTAACCATATTCTCTTGGGTATATTTGTATTTTTTTCATGGTTTTAAATAAGAGACATCAACCATTTTATCTTCATATGTGTTATCCCTGCAGTGTGTCCTGTTTCACTGTTTGGAGATTATGATAATACATAGGCTGATAAATCTTTTCCTAGGCAGTAAGATGTCTGTAAAGATGTGTCTGAAATTTCTCACTAGTTCTTCAGCAAAGAGGCAGGAAGGGCCCTGTGCCAGCCCCTCGCACCCAGACCCTGCTGCTCTCTCCCCCAGGAGCTCCATGCCCCGGGAGGGTATGTGGCCCCAGAGGCCCCTGCTAGTGGGTGCTGCCCTCACATCCCACCTCTTCCCCTCACACTGTGCTCCATGCTGAGCTTTCACTTGCCACGACGCCTTTGTCCACGATGCAAGCTCTCCCCTGACTGTTCCCGTATCACTTCTCCAGATTCATATAACGGGCTTTCCGACCCAAGAATAGTGGGTCGAGGGCAAGCGCTGTAACTTAGCTCACTCACAAACCGTTTCCAAAGCCCTTCACATTTGCTTTCCTGTAGTGTTGAGCAGAAGTTATCTAAGTGTCGTCCTGGGACCAGCATAGCAGCTTTTTCTGAAGACTTATTAGAAATGCAAATATTCAGGCCCCTCCCCAAATCTGCCTAATCAGACTTGGGGGTATGGTCCAGTAATCGGTGTCTTAATAAGTGCTTGGAGTCTCGTGCACACTGAGGTTTGAGAACCTAAATACTGTTGAAAATGGAATAATAAGTATCCATTCCCAGCCTCCTTTGATGCTACAAGTGGCCACATGACGCCTTTCTGGTGCGTGAGAAGTGAACTATGAGTGAGCTGCTGAAGGTCTTGGGAAAGATTTTTCTGTATTAAAAAAAAAAAGGACAAGTGCAGCTGGGATGGTCCTTTGCTCTTCCCTCTACTCGCTGTCTGGAATACATAGGAAGTGCCTAGAGATACAGTCATCAGTTTGGAACCATGAGGCAATATGCCAACAGGCTGACAATGGCGAGAATCTGGCATACCTGATAGCTTTGTTAGGTAGCTGAACGAGGTAGAAGAAACTAACACTTCTTTTGCCTTTTGTTTCAAATTTTCTACAGTGAAATATATATAACACACACACATACACACACACACACACACACACACACACACACACACACACGGCCTGTCCGGGAGGTATCCAGCCTTGTAATATGAAGAATAGAGGCATGTATGGCTGGATTTTTTCTAAACAGCCCTCATACATACATTGTAATATATATGTATATATGCATGTGTGTGTGTGTGTGTGTGTGTGTGTGTGTATGTATATGTATGTTTCATTTTAAGAAGTTTTAAAATGTAAATTCAAATCAATTTATAGCTTTATGCTCTAATAATTTCTCTGCAACGTTCTTTAGCTACCGCATACTTAGTCTGTTTGATAAGATATAAAATACCTTATTTACAAGTAGGTTATGAAAACAAAGTCAGAACTGCAGCTAGGGAGTTGGTGGGAGTGCAGGCTGTGGCTTTGAGCAATGGGCGTTGGAAACAAGCTGCAGGTTCCCCTAGCCAGGGGCTGAGCTTTTAAAAGCCATGAAGAGAAAGTGGATAAGACTGAACCACACATCTGGGGCTTCAAACGGGGAGCCCAGCTTTCAATTGAGTAAGGGTGATACAGAAAGAAACCTTGCCACCCACAAGGGTAGATAAGAAGGAAACTTGACCATCATAGCCTCAGCTCGGGAGGAAAAAAACCTGTTGACAATATTTATCTGAGACTCTTCCATAAATGGGCTAGCCATTTTAAATTCTTTTCCAATCTTGAAAGTGATATAAGAAGTGATCCCAGGTTACGTATACCTTTGAAGCACCTGAGTAGAGCACCCACAAAACTGCCCTGCAGGGATATACCTTCAGCTAGGCCAGATGATACTCCAGAGCTGAATTTCTCCGGAACGTGAAGTCACAATCTGACATTATAATGAACACAGGAATACAATTCACTTCAAAACAACATGTAACATAGAGAGCAGAATTAGATGCTTCAGAATGTCCAACTCCTTGGAATTAAAAGACAGAGTATATAAAGGAAAATATGCTTAAATGATTAAAGATTAAAAGAAAAAATCTATGAGTTGGATTTGTTGGTAGCAGTGAAGGGGGTTAGAAGTTTAGTTCTGGATATATTTTGAAAGTAGATTTGGCAGGATTTGTTAATGATTTGGAAAGGAGACCAGATTTTGGGCATGATTTTCATCTGAATAAATGGAATAATAGATATTAAGACAGAAAGCATTGTTAGAGATACAGAAGAGAAAATGACTTCTTCATTAAGACACAAGATTCTAAACTTGTATATACCTAATAACAGAGCCTTCTAATATATGATAAAATTGACAGTATTACAGAGTTATTGAAAAACCCACTAACATACTGGGAAATGATCAACAAACCTCCCATTGTAGTGGAGAGAGAAAAGAAAAGAAGTAAAAATATGATTGATTTCAAGAGCACATTGAATATTTTTATTTAATAGATATATTATGAGTGAGTTCATGAAATTATTTGTCAGACCTTGTATAGTACGTGCTCAATGAATGGCTATTAAAATCCAGCAAACGGAAATCCTATAATCCCTTTACACTCTTTCTTTATCCATAAAGTAGAATGGATAATCTCTGAAATTCTATTTTAATGATATAGAATTAATTCTATATCACCATACCGGTAGTTTAATTCTCTGGGGCATTATCACAAAAGGACGTAAGAAAATATGGGGCAGGGGGAGAGAGAGAGTAAGAGAGAGAGAGGTGAGAAAGAGGGAGAGAGAGAGAGTGCGCCTTGTATTTATAGAGTTTAGTATTAGTGTTAAGTGCAGATAACATCAATGGAAGTTCAAAAAGGGAAGACGGGAGAGAGGTAGACAGAGAGATACACAGAGAGGTAGACAGAAAAAAGTGATGTGGAGCATTTATACTTAGGAAGTGTGAAAAATAAGGTCAATTTATGAAAGATTTAGATAAAAATCTATACAGAGATAAGAGCCAGGACATGTGGCAAAGAAGCCGAGAGAAGGAGTGAGTGTCGCTGAGAGAAAGACCAGGATTACATGTGAAGCAAAGCAGTTTAGAAGGTGAGAAGGGAGAAAGGGAGTAAATGCTTGGCTATTACGTTAACGAAGAGCTTTGTTTTTGTACTGGCCGTTGTTCGTGCCATAAGCTCTAACGCGGGTTAAATATGTGAGGACGATTGTTGCAATTTAGAATGGTTTTAAGGGAAAAAAATACACTTTGGAAAATCTTCTAAAATATTTTTTAAAGCAGACACTTTCAAAATCTTTACCCAAAGTGAAAACGTTTACAGAGTAAAATATTCATACTTTTATCACAATTTCTCTAGTTATCTACATAACTTTATATATTTCCATTCTGTTTATTCAGGATGAATCTTCCTTATTTTCAAAGAGAAGAATAAACCCAGTAAATACACACATATTATTTCAAAACTATCAACTATACTTTTAGAATGGATACACCCACTTATTTTAAATGCCTCACTACAAACAATAAATTCTGATGGTGGCGGTTTCATTGTATCACAATGAAAGTCAGGGTGGGCTTCAGAAAAAAAGTGAAACTTGGAGAATGAACATTTGTTATTGATTATGAGAATGTGTCAGATATGTGTGTGCGGGAGAGGGGAGGGCGAATGGTGGGTAGTTGCATGATCTATTAATAAGAAACAGTTTAACGCAGGAGATCACTAAAGCATGGCTAATTCTGGAGCCAAACCCCACACATTCTTCTCTTTCCCCCCAGCTTTAGAACCAGTCTCCACACACTCAGTACAGGAACTGGAGCATTACTCTTTGAAAGCAAAGCCAGTGTTTAGAAAAATCTGAAATTGAGCTAACAGCACAGCATATAGAAGTCACACAGGATGTTATTTTAAACTGTAATGCAGAAATGTCAGTTCATTTGATATCTTTATTTGTTACATGTGGGCTTGAAAAAAGCATGTTATGTATATTTTTGCTTTAGAGATACTCTGTTACAGGGTATGTTCAACTGTTGGAGAAGTTTTAGGTCCATTAAAGAAACAGGACTTTACCGAACAGATTTTGGAAGTTGGGGAAAAGAACGTACAATGATTTCTCTCATCCTTTCCCCTGTAACAATACATATTTAAAAATATAACTGAGGAGTCATTTAGAGAGGGTGTCTAACTGGGTGGATCACATCACGAAAATGGTTATGCAATTTAAACATGTAACTCATATTTTATCAAATGCTCCCCATTGTACATAAGTGAAAGATTTAAACACACAATTCGATCAAAAGAAATAGTTGTGCAATACTCAGAGGTAATGAACATATTTAATTGGTTGTACTTTATTAATGTTTGTGCTATTCCTACAAACACTTTAGTCTAAATTTATCATTTAAACCACATCTTACATTTACATTTTCTTTTTTGCATCATTATGAGTTTTATTTGAATACTTCCAAAATGTTAACTTGCTTAGTTAATCGTTAACCTTCTCCTAAATGATTAGCTGTTGCAAAAGGCAAAAAAAATGGAATGTGAAGTTTTAAATCAATGACACATGCTTTCAGATTCACAACCGTCTGGAGATTATACATCTCTGTTTTGTATAAAATGTGTAAATAGGATAAAATTAGTTGAAATTATTTATGTCTCTATGCTATAGATAAGCAGAAAATTCCTTTGGATACAATACTGAAAGAAAGCAATCCTTGGCAATTTTCTTGGAATTGTTTCCAGAAAAAAAAAAAAGTGGGAGAGAGAGAGAGAATAAAGCAAAGTTACTTTTCTTTAACAAAGACATAAAAAAAGAAAAATATAGAGTGAGAAAGAATCTTTTTTATCAGTAGAAAAATATTAGAAATAAAATCTGCAAGTTATAGCTATACCTATATATTGTAGCTATAGAGATAGAGCAACTGCAGTTTAGTAAAGGGTGCACTGAGGATGACGGTGGTTTTGCATCTTGAAGGAGGTCATAGGGTATGAGCAGCCAGAACACTTGGAAGATAATGTATTACAATGTGTGTCCACTCCAATTTCATTGAAAGGAACCACTTGTCAGTATAAATATTTCCAAGCAGGCCATGAGGTATTTAAAATATTATGTGATTTCTAAATTTTATTACCTCTAACACAATATTTTTATAGAGCCACATCTTTTTTATAATAGTGAAAATAAATAGAAACAATGTTTAATGTGGAGAGATTTTCATAGCTATGTATATTAAAAAAATAAATCACATCTCTTTCCAAATGACTCTATTAATGAAAAAGTACACAAAGCTAAAGATACTGAACACTTTTTATTTAAAAAAATTATTCAAAGTTGCCTAGGTAGGAGAGGAGGGTATTGTATACTCTTGCAGGTATGTGTTTTCATTGTTGTACATTTCTATGTTTTTACTTACATCCAATTATCATTTGTAGTGAAGTAGGTGGTATTTTATTACAATTTGAACAATGATAGGTATATAAATCCATTCTCAAGAATACATTTTTTACAGTGAATATATCTTTTATCCAAGAATCTGGGCAACTGTTGTTCAGATTAATTAAAATTAAGAGTATTTTATTTACTTATTCATGTCCTCATCCAACAAATCCATGTTGAATGACCTATGCACTACTATGCACTGCTTAGGTACAGGGGATAGAGCATTCATCAATTAATGTATTTTGATAATTTGTTGTAGGTCATTTCTTGGGGTTCATGACTTGATGCAGGGATTTTAGGGGGGTTGAAGAGAATAAAAATGAGACATAGATAAGAAGCAGCATTGAACAATCACATGACTCTATTTTTCAACCTTTAGACCATTTGTGAGGTTCTTCTGTTTTCTGTATTAAAAACACTCTCTTTTTTATATGAGAAATATTCAGCCTTATTTGAATAAAATCTTAACTTGAAAAAGATTTGGGTTTTTCACCTTCACTGAATACGGAGGTTCAAGAGTTAAATTCACAGTTGAAGATCAATTTAAAAAGCTCAATTTTTGCATATGTGAATTTGTGGTTGTAAACCACATAACCATTACATACAAATTGCAAAGGAATTGGTGGAAAAAATTGTATACAAAATTTTCACTGAATTAATGTTTTATTCTTCTTTTAAAAGAGACAAGTTTGTGAAATTCTGGGATTGCTCAAAGCCTCTTTCAACAACTAAGAAATCATGACGTCATTAACTACATATTCAGCTGTTCATGGAATTTCCAATTCATGGAAATTGTGTGTGTGTGAGTGTGCACGCGCGCACAAGAGAGAGAGAGACAGAGAGACAGAGAGACAGAGAGACAGACAGAGAGAATATTATCATATATAATTTTCTATCACAAATGTAAATAGTAAACAAACTAAAATACACTGTATTACTTTTGAGATTTTTGCACAAGAAAAAAATGTAAGAGATTCTGGGTAGAATAAAAACAGTGGATAAAAGAACAATACTGTAGAGCTTCAGAAAATGTCACCTGTTTCAATACAACACACTGAGATGAAAAGAGCTGTCAGGAAAGGACTGTAAGAGTGACCCAGATTACACCAGCACTGTCGTGGCAGGTAGGCTCACCACACATTTGTGATGTGGGCATTGGTGCTGTCATTAGGCTGGTCAGTTGTGAGGCCCACAGTGCTGTAGCTCAGCTCACAGACTGGATCCGGATTGCCTGTAACTTTAGAAAAGTTAATGTCCTTTTCGCTTTCTAACTTCCCTCATCCCCAAAGTAAGGCTGGTGAAATTCTGTAATTAATGAAGTTGCTCTGAGTTAAAAAAATTAGGTGCTTGAAACAATCTCTCATGCCTCCAAATCATTAGCTATTATCATTTTTGTTTTTATTAGTGTCTATTTCAAGTATTACCAAGAATTACCATTTTCCTGAAACTTTTTACTAACCCTGTCCCATCTTATTTTTCACTAACAATCTCAGTGTCCAATTTACTAAGATCATTGAATTCCTTGAGTGTCACCTCCTTCAACTTCCCACCTCTTGTTAATTAGCTTATCTATAAAAACAAACTTGGTGACTTCCAGTCTTCTAGGTTTAGGAATGCGGTGTCCATCCTACTAGCTTGTCCCCATACTTAAATTCATCCTACCTCTTTCTTGTCCTTTCCATTTGTCCTACTTTAATCCTTTATGTTTCTTTTGATTGGTTCTGTCTTTCAAACGAGTTTCCTTGTTCTCTTGGAAAGCATTTTTCACAATGTGGCCAGGTGGGACTTCTCAAGTTATTTTTGTTCAAGTTGCTCCTCTACGTAAAGCCTCTCAGCACTGCACCGCTTTGTTCTTAGGAGGAAGTGTTAATGCCATAACATGGCCTACACGACCTGGCTTCTCCTGCATCTTCTTCCAACCTCCCACCGTTTGCCACCTCTTCTTCTTCGGGCTCCAGCCTTGCTGCTTGTCCCTGTGTCACACTAAGGGAACAGACACCTTCCTACGATAGGGCTCTGCTCACGTCTTCCCCCTTGCTTGTAATACCTTTCCACCACTCCACCATTTTCTTTGTTTGACTTGGTGTTATCCACGTTATTCCCACTTTAGTATTGCTTTATATGAGGAGAACTTCTCTGACCTTCCAAACTTCTCCATCATTATTTCCTGTTAAAGTACCCTAAAATTTCTCTTCCCTCTCTAAGTTATCCCGACGTTATCCCCATGATAGCTATCTAAATTGCAGATTTAACATTTACTTGTCTGATTCTTTAATAAATCAATTGAAATGTCAACAAAAATCTAAGACTATGTCTTCTTGCTCACAGTTGTATTTCTGGCACAAAGTGAGACTGGTCTATTATTTTTTAATTCTTTTTTTTATTGTTAGACTTATTGGGGTGACATCTGTTAGCAAGGATTACATAGGTTTCAGGCATACAATTCTACAGTGCATCATCAACTTGTGTAATAAGTTCACCATATTTTTGAAAACATAAGTGAACAAATGTTGCTGCCATCACGAGGAATTTGGGTGTTAAAAAAGTTTCTCACTCTCCTCTTCAGGCTACCAACTTTCACAATATACTGCCCAAATTTTGACATTAGCCTCAGTTTTAAACTCCCTGTACGCAGCAGAGAAACTGAGTAGGAATTTTAGCTATTAACATTTCATTCAAAATATGATGAATCAATCTTCTTACTTTCATGTGATTTTATAATTTAATGTACTATCAGTGACTTTGGGTGCATTATTGTGGTCATCTGATAATTTTGTGCTCAATAGGTGAAATTGTGCAAGTGAGCCAATCTCTCTTTGACTTGATTTATCTCAGTTTTAAATGTGAAAATATGCTTAATCACCTATCTAAAGTCTTTAAGGATTCCTGGAGTACAGTAGGTACTCAATAAAGGATAAGTTCTTTATGATTCTCATTATTAATATTAGGGCCAGATACAGCAGCAATACGTGAGGCCCGTTTATATATATATATATATGTGTGTGTGTGTGTGTGTGTGTGTGTGTGTGTGTGTATACACACACACACATTTATTTATTTATTTTTTTGTTTGTTTATTTATTTAAAAAGCCTGCAAATCAGAATATTACTTACCAGGATACTCATTGTAACTAACCAGCAAGCAAACTATTCCATAGGAAGGGACGAAGAACATTATTCATTATACAATATGTATGTGTTTGTTTTAAGAATAAATTAGTAATAATGATAATATTACTTAGAAATGCAGGATAAAAAGGAAGAAGCTTTGAAACTAAAGAGTTAACTTAATAACACTGCAACATTTTAAAATCATATATAGCCGTGTTGGTTGATAAATTTACTTTTTTATATGAGTATCCAGTCATGTAATATGCATGAGGCAGTTTCCCCAAATAGGTCTCTGATATTTCTTTGGATTTTAAGTGTGATTTCAATATAATCAAACACTTAAATTAAAAGTGAGAGAGGAGTCTTAATAAAAAGCAATATGAATTCTTTTCAAAATTAATTAAAAAGTACTTTAATTGTGATGGAATCCTCAAAGAGTTTTAAGTCCTATGCTATCATTTTTTTAAATTCATTTTTATTGTTAGACTTATTGGGGTGACATCTGTTAGCAAGGATTACATAGGTTTCAGGCATATAATTCTACAGTGTATTGTCAGCTTGTTGTATAAGTTTACCACCTAATGTGAGTTCTCTTTCCATCACCTTATATTTAGCTTCCCCCCCTCCTCTCCCACCCCCTCCCCTTTTCTCCCCTCCCTGAACCACTTGTCCCCAAATAAACATTAAACTATTGATTGTGTCCATGGGTTATTTGTTTGTTCATTTCTTTTTTCTTTGTTGCTTTCAGTTTTATATTCCACATATGAGTGAAATCACGCAGTTCTTTGTTTTTTCTGTCTGGCTTATTTCACTTAGCATGATGATCTCCAGGTCCATCCATGTTGTTGCAAATGGCAATATTTCATCTTTTCTTACAGCTGAGTAATATTCCATTGTGTA
>PVJL010004188.1:0-112046 GCA_004026885.1 Lyroderma lyra
CATGCCCATAACATCACCTCACAAACTGTCCCCCGCTTTTCTCTGTCCCCCCAAGCCTGAACTTGAGCAACAGCGACATCCTGACCATCTACGATGGTGATGAGGTCACGCCGCACGTCCTGGGGCAGTACCTTGGGACCAGCGGCCCCCAGAAGCTGTACTCATCCACACCAGACCTAACCATCCAGTTCCACTCGGACCCTGCTGGCCTGGTCTTCGGAAAGGGCCAGGGCTTCATCATGAACTACATCGGTACGTGTCTCTTCGGTCAGTGTTTTTCTCTGTGCTCAGATGCAGGTTGAGGTGGTTTCCTCCAGTTATGTCTGTCTTTCTTCTTGGGGGTGTTGGGGGTTGTGTTACGTGGACCTTGTACTATACTGGCATAGTAAATCTATGTCGTTTTTAAGAGCAAGGGCTCTCTAGTTGGCAGGACCAGAGTTTCAGTCCTAGCACTGTCATCCGTGGCTGTGTGACCTTGTGCAAGTCACTTAACCTCTCTGAGCCTTCTTTGTGTTTTCTGTAAAATGGGAGTAGTAATGCCTACTTCATAAGGTGACATCAGGACTTAGGAGAGGGAGCCTCATGACGTTAAGGTTCATCATGTTTCCTTTGTAGTCAGCTGGGCCTCTATCTCATCAGCACTGTCCTAAACCTGCAATTTCGCCAAGCACTGCCTTCACCATATTGCCTGACTGACGCTCTCAGCTGTCTCCTAAGGACTCTTCTTCCCCTGCAGCCCCCTTGGATGGAGACCACCCTTTCTCTCCTTTTCCCATACACAAGGATCTAGAGATGTCTGCTTTGACCTCAATGTGGCTTCCAAACCATTTCCGTCCCCTCATCTTAAAACAAAGCCTGCTATGACGCTCAGGCTAAGTTCACACGACCCTCCAATGCCCCCTTCTCCTTGTGCTGCCTGCCCACACCTGTCCCCCCTCACTGCCCACCCTGTAAAGCCCCGTGTTCATTTCTGGCTCCATCGCTGTCCTCTGCTCAGCCTCTAAACTCTGGGGGTCCCTTGTCCCTCCCGGACCCAGTCCTCTTCTCCCTCCAGGCTCCCTCCCTGCATGCCCTCATCCAGCCCCGTGGCTGGAAACAGCACCTCTCTATCCTCCATTGACCCTAATGTGTGCCTCAGCCCTGACCTCTCCATGAACTCCAGATTCGTCTAACTCCCTACTAAGTGCCCGACTCTTGCGTGTGTCGACTTGGCATCTCAGACTTAATGCGGCCAGAACAGAACAAGTCCTTTCTCTGCTCCTTCCCGCCACCAGCCGAATGCTCCTCCTGTCCTCTGCCCACCCCAGGAGAGGGAGCCACCGCCCTCCTGGTTCTGCAGGCTGCTTCCCCTTCCCTCAGGCCTGTAGCCAGTCCACCCTCTCAACTCTACATCCACGTTTTGTCTCAGATCCAAGCTCCCCTCTCCATCTCGCCATGGCCACACCCCAGTCCAAGCCGCCATCGCCCCGAGCCATTAGGGGACCGAACACATGACGATCCACTGAGCCCAGCCCCAGAGGGGACATCAATCGGCAATGCGTCTGGCTCGGTCCTGTCGTGTCCTGAACCACAGAGGATAAGGGACTGGAGGGCCGCAGCCAGGCTTCCTGGCTCCCAGCTCTTAGGGTCTCTCCGCCCCCCGATATTCTTGGCAACAGCAGAGAATCTGGAAGACACAGGGGCTAGTTAAAACCTAACTTCTTGGCATCCAGGACGGTGGTGGCTGATTGCACCCTGAGCGCTTCCGTGGGCAGGACTCAGCCAGCCGTGAGGGGACGTGCTCGCGCCTCCCGGGAGAGAAGGCGGCTTCCCCCCGCCTGGAAAGCACGAGCCCCTCGCCTGGCCGTGGCCGTGGCCGTGGCGGGGAGCCTCCCGCACGCGAAGATGAGCTTCTTGCCTTTTCTGCTTCCCGCCGGCGGGCCTTTCTCATCCTCGTGTGCTCTACGTGCGGATCTCGGAGAGGCACACACAGTGCGGACCTTCTTCTTCATGTTTCTCCGGGGCCTTTGCACCCCTGATTGCACTGCTAAGTGTCGTCAGAGTGTTGCTGCTGCTGCTGTGTGTGGGTCCCCCATTCTGGCTGTCAGGCGAGGTGCCCTGCAGAGCCAGCTGCCTGTGAAGGGACAGTTTCTGGTGACTTGGCTCCAGTCTGCCTCCCTAGCCACCTCCCCCGTCCCCACTGGAAGATGAGGTCAGAGTTTTGCTCATTTGTCTCCTCTGGTGCCTGAGTCAGTCTTGCAAAACTGCATTCAGCGTGATGGCAGAAATCTAACTCCGTCCAAGGCTGCCCAAGGTGACCCAGAAGGTCTGGCCAATGTTCATTTTGGCAGCATCTTGAAGAGGAGGTGCTCTTGTTAACCTGAAGCTGAAACTTAGATTTGTGTGACAATTTGAAGTTGGCCAGCATTCTCCTATGTTACTGTATTTCATCTTCAAATGCATTATCTTAATTTCCCAGACAGTTTGGTTCACAGAAACCTCTCATCACCTCCTATGTGCCAGGTCCTGCCCTAGGCACCAGGATCTAAGAATAAAAAAACTCTTCTCCCTGCCCTTGAACCTGCTAGTGAAAATGGGAGAGGAGGTCTGTTAACAATGTCAAGATCGTGTGCTGATGCTTTGGGGGAGCAAGCACGGGGCTTCGGAAACTACTTCCCAGGGGTGCACAGCCTGGCTACCGTGGGTAACACAGCGAGAACAGTTCCCTTTGTCCTGATTTCTGTTAAAGAAACACACAGTTAATTTTGTGTGTTTTGGGGAAGGCAAGTGGACCTCTGCATTTAATGCTGATGCCAGTCAATTGCTTGGAAGACCATGTTGGAACGACATCAGCGCAGGCGACGCCTGGAGGCAGTGGGAACGAATGCCACGGTTGATTAGTGATGCCTGTCACGGCCTGGGACAGGCATTTGCTATCCTACATCTAGATTGAACCAGAAACAGATGCAATTCCCATTCAGTAGAGGGGTCACATGGAAGGGTTAGGGGTCTCTGTGGTCATCTAGAGGATTCGGAAGCTCCTAGACTGATCTCAAGGCCTAAAGCCCAGCTCCGGAAGGTGGCCAGAGTTCATCCGCAGCGGCTGCTGTCAGAACCTCCCACAGGAACGCTCTGGGCTTCCGTGGTTCTGAACTCAATTCTCCTTTGCACAGACAGAAGCAAAGACCAATTCTCATCACTGCTCCTCCTGCTTTGCCCATGTCTTTGACCAAGTGCAGGGGAGGGGCGGGAATGAAAAAGCAGAGATGAGTAAGGAGTGTTTTTCAGAAAGATATTGGTCACTTCTGTATTTATTCCTTTAATGCCCGGGTAACAAATAAAGCTCTATATTGTAGGTTAACTCCAATCAAACCGCAGAGGCTCCCTGGAGCACTGTGTTGAGAGGAACTGGGGGGTTTCCGTTTGATTCGAAGGAAGAGGTTGCTGTGATTGATTAGTGATGTCTGCCATGAGCATAAGCCTGGAAAATGGTGACCATGGATTCAGCGCATTTGGGTATTTCTTTTGCCTAAAAGTTAGACCATGATACTGTCTTGACCAATAGATTAGAACCACGACTTCAGGTTTTAAAAGTTAAGTGTTTATCTTAACCCGTATTCCTAGTGCCTGGCATATGGTAGGTGCTCACAAAATCTCAAACAAATCGATGAATCCATAAAACTCATCTTAGTGTTCCTGTCATGTTCTGTACATAAGGAGCTTTGACATTGTCTTTTGGGATGGACAGAGGTATGATTTGTGTCTCTCCTCTGTGACTGAGGACAGTGAGGCTCAGATATGTTTATTGACATGGCTGGAGTCACACAGCTTCTGAAAGAAAGAGAGTTGAAGGGAAGTCTTCCAACTCCTAAGTCGGTTTTCTCATTCTCAGCAAAGTTAGGGGCCCACAGGGAGAGTTAATTCTGGGACCTCCACCTCGTGCATTTGGTAAACACGCAGACTCCTGACTCACAGTCTCTGGGAGCCGAGTTTAGGAAACTGGAGAACACAAAGGCCAAGTGACGTGGCCAAGGCCACTGAATCTGTAAACAGTGGGGTCAAGGTCTAAGTCCAGTCTCCGCTACATGGTGGCAGCAACTGAGTCATCATAAACTTGATGAGTGCCACCAAAGGGACAGAGGGTCCCACAGGAACGTGGAGACAGTTGGCTCACGTTGAAAAGTCAGACGAGCAAGGCTTTCTCCATCTCAAAGCACTTGGCACGAGGCAGACCACACAACCAGTGTTCACCCCCATTTGTCCCCTTGCATCTGCCGTTCGGGCATTGGCAGCTGTGCCCAAAATCCGGGGCTTGCCCGCTTCTTCAAAGACCCTAAAAATAGAGGCTCCGGTTACCCACCAAGCCATTCTAGAAGCCATCTCCCTCTCCCTGCCTTCTTGCAGACACCCAGGAGATCTCCTTTCCCCAATAAAGCCGCGATGAAATCCCGGGAAGAACCCTCGCTGGGTTCTCAGAATGACTTGCCTGCAGACAGTGGTGGTGCTTTGCTTTCCCCAGAAGCACATGAGAACTGCAAATTAATTACCCGGCCTAATTAGCTCCTTGTCACAATCTGTGCAGTGGGCACTACTTGGAAGCAAGAATGGTAATGACGGGCTTTGGATTCCTACCTCGGTGATGAGGGTTTGAAGAAGTGACACAGAACGATTCCGGAGTATGGTTAATGCTCACTGACGATATGCAGTGTGATCTGATGAACGCACCAATCACTGTTTTAGTTTTAACAATGAGGTGTTTATCTTCATCTGTGTTACAAAAATATACATTACTACCCATCAAACCCATGCATTTACAGACATGCTTGGGATGAGGCTGAGTGTAATTAGCTACCTATGGCTGTATAACCCCCACCCCCAAATTAGCAATAAACGATGATTATGCCACCGTTTCTGTGGTCAGGAATTGCGGAGTGCTTTAGACGGGTGCTTCCGGTTCGGGTGGGCATTGAGGCTGTGGCTGTCGGCCAGGGCGGCGGGCTCCGCCTCTAAAATGGCTCCTTCCGGTGGCTGGAAGTCCATGCTGACCGTTGCCCGGAGGCATCAGGTTTTCTCCACCTGGATCTCTCCAGAGGGCATCTTGAGCATCCCCGCAGGTCTCACATTGTCACTCCTGCAGTAGCCTGCCGGTTACACACGGGGGACCCTATGCATTGTTGGTTTCGTCTGCACAAGAACGTGGAATTTCAGGGGGTGAGAATAACCGGGGGACATCTAAGAGCACAGCGAGGCAGTCGTGACTATGACTATGAGCATGCTGTGCCGAAAGGCGAGGAGCAGACAGAATGATTGTCCCCAGTCACGTTGCTAGTAAGTAGGGTTCTGTCTGACTCCAAATCCTAAACTGACTGCATCAAACCAAGGGAATGTTTGGTGAGTTCAGGGGCCCATGGGACGAGGTCACTGTGAAATCTCACTATATAGAGAAGTGTTTGAAGTTTAAGGGGTCTGGGAAGTGTGTTCCTTATTTCTGGGGGCTTTTTCTTCTATTTGCTGTTTCCTCTGACATTTGCAAAGAGAACCCCAAACCAAAGACCACCTCCCATCTGAGGACGATGTCTTTGTCTTAGAGGTGTCCCGGAATGACTCCTGCTCAGACCTGCCCGAGATCCAGAATGGTTGGAAAACCACTTCTCACACAGAGCTTGTGAGGGGAGCCAGGATCACTTACCAGTGTGACCCTGGCTATGACATCGTGGGGAGCGACACCCTCACCTGCCAGTGGGACCTCAGCTGGAGCAGCGACCCCCCGTTTTGTGAGAAAAGTAAGCACAGTCTTGTTTCCTTCCTCTGGGTCAGTGGACAGGAAATGGCTCCCTCGGCTCTGTTTTGGGGTTTGGTTTTACTTTGGGTTTTGTTTTGCACAGATGCACCTCCTACATAAAGGTCTAGTTCACACCCCCAGAACCTGCCGTGGTGCTTTGGCAGACCTGTTCATCATGACTCAGATCACCACTTGCACAATAAGGAATACGTTTGTCCTCTGTCTCGGCGGGGATCGCTTCCGGAAGCCCCGCAGACACACAGATCCGCAGACGCTCAAGTCCCCGATGTAAAATGGCGTAGACCAACGCACAGTCAGAAAATACTGTTTCCGCCCTGTAGCTACGAAACCCACAGCGGTGGGACCCCCCAGTCGTGACCAGGAAACAAGAGGGTGTTGGGGAAGAAGTGTGGGGACCCCATACCGTCCCCATCAGAAGTATGCCCACAGCAAAGAATCCATTCTAATGGTGGGAAGCATGAAAGAACTTGCTAAAAGTCCACAAAATCAGGTGCATAAACAGATTTGTTTGTTCCAAAACAGCGTGTGTGTGTGTGTGTGTGTGTGTGTGTGTGTGGTGACAGAAAATTACAAGCGGACCGTGAGAAACGACGGAGACCCGTCACGAACTCATTAATGCGACCTACGTCAGCACATGGCCTACGTCATCGTCGCGTCACATATTACATACATACCAACGGATATTAACGCATCCCATAACAATGTACGTCATGTAACAATGAATTTTTAAGCGTTTTATATAATCATGTTTTTCTAATGTTTTCCGACCTAATGACGTAGGTAACAAACGCTTACCGGTAGTCCTCACACAGCAGAAAGTGAAAACCCTTTACGACCTTGCGCGCAGGAAACGGCGCCACTCTTGAAGGCCCTTTCGTATGGTCTCAGGACACGCGCGCCTCCGTGCGCCGTGTCCGCGCACGCGCCCTGCGATACAGACAGGCACAGGCACTCCGTGCAGACACAGAGAGAGGCACCACGCCTAGCCGGGACTGATTTCACAGCCGTCCCTGCAGCCGTAACCCCATCACATTGCACGTGTTGTCTGCTTCATGCTTTCTGAACTGGTGTGTTGTTTTCATGTTGATTTTTTAATTAAAAAGTAACGGAGGCTTGTCTTACAATCAAGCACTGCAAAGAAAGCAATGAGCCACCTCCATTGCATTCTCCAGTGGTTGCTCAGAATTTCACGGATGGCTGTTTCGTGCTTAACTCTTCCCGTTACAGGGTTTGCCTTGTTTCTTTTCTTTTCTTTTTTGCTTTTCACATTACAAATAACGGTGTGATGTGCAACTTAGGCATAGGTCTTTGGGTCCTGCTGCAAACACGTCTTAGGGGAAATCCCTGAAAGTGGAATGAAATTCAAATAGTTTTCATCCTGACCCATTCTCCAGCCATCTGGGGTGAGCACAAGATGCATTATCTCCCAAACGGGGCAAGAGCTAAGTTAGGAACCTTGCTAGATCATTCTGTAATTCTCGGGAAACCTGTGCTCGTCAAGAGCCCTCACACGCACTTGGTCTGCTTTCGTCTCACGTAGTTATGTACTGCACCGACCCCGGGGAGGTAGACCACTCGACCCGCCTGATTTCGGACCCCGTGCTGCTGGTGGGCACGACCATCCAGTACACCTGCAACCCCGGCTTCGTGCTGGAGGGGAGCTCACTCCTGACCTGCTACAGCCGCGAGACGGGCACTCCCATCTGGACGTCACGCCTGCCCCACTGCGTCTGTGAGTGCCCTTCATTGACCTGACGTCCTCTGGTTCACGGAGGAGGGCTGGGCCGCTAGGTTGTTAGCACTGTCATACAACGCGGATCGGAGGCGTGGGTACTATAATACTTATGGTAAATGTCTCAGATGGCCCTTCCTCACGGCAGCCTGGAGAGCAAACTCTGTTTGTTCCCTTTTCCTCCTAGTGGCCTGTAAGGGTGATCAGAGAAGGTCGAGTCCTTTTTCCAAACTGCAGAGGCCCCGACGTGAAAAAATAAAACGAAAAGCTTATTGTAAAATACTGAAAGGTGGAGATAATCGTTTTTAACTCACTATCTTTGGAGGCACAGGCTCTGGGCTGCCTCCGCTGCTAGGTTTGCAGGAAGCCAGCTGCCACCACTCGAGGTGCCGTCTCCTGACATCTCAGCATGGGTCTGCCGTGCTCAGTGCAGACGGCTTCCCTGACACCCATGCTAATGAGTTCACGAGCCAAGCTGGGTGTCAGGAGACGCACGATCCTCCCAGCAACCTGAGGAAGAATCCAAAATATGGATCCAGAGGCTGTCGGGAGATGACACGTGAGGCAAGAGGACGGTCCATTTCTTGCAGTGAGGTGCCCAGCCTGAGAGGGGGTATATAATCTGGGTTCTGAGGGTATTTTTAAGGACAAAGTTACTAGACATAAAACAGCTGAACAAAGGGCACAGCCCTGATCAGCTGGGCACCTCCACTGTGCCATGCCCTTCCCCAACATTAACACGTTTAACCCTCACAAAACTGCATGAATGGTATGTGTGTCCATTTAAAGCAGGCGAAGGAGGCCCAGAGAGGGTGGGTAGCTTTCTTGAGGTCACACAGCAGGGATGGGAAGAACCTAGGATTCCAATTCAAGCCTGGTGAATGCCGAAAGCATCATCTTCTCGCCTCATCACTCTGCATCCCCAGCTTCTAGGCAGAGCTCTGCCACCAATGAACGTGCGATGCAGGCAGGGCACACTGTGTGAGCACTGGCTGTCTACAGCTCCTGCTCAGGGCCGCTTGCCCAGGGCAGAGTTTGACCCAGCTGAGACTCAAAGCCACGTTCTTTCACTCCTGGTCCATTCACCCTATGCCACTGCAAGAACAGAGAGGTCAGGCATCGGTAAAGGAAGAGTCTGGGATTCACAGTCAGACACCCCCCACCCCCACCCCAGCTCTGCTGGGTGACCTTGGGCAAGTAGCTTGCCCTCTCTGGGCCTCAGAAATCTCATCTGAGGGCTGAAAAGAAAATAATACTCTCTACCATGCAGGGTTGTTAGAAGCAAGTCATTTGGTCATTCAATAAGCACCTCCTATGTGCAGGCACATGCCAGGACAGAGGTTCCCAACCTCGTGTCATGGTACCTTTGGTGTCTCAGGAATTTTTTCATATGTTTTTCCAGAGTAAATTACCTACCAATTCCATTTATTAAGCAGTTAGGCCTAAACGACCTCTTAATGAGTAACTATATCTGGATAACTTAGTAGCCATTTGAGAAAGGAGTGCTCATCCATCGAAAGAACAGATTACATTTTTATTTCCTTCTGAAATAACGACAGTCACGACCACAGGGACGTGTGTGCCTGGGGGGCTCACCAGACTTCTCCAATGTCAGCAGCAGGCTGGACTCCACCACCTGCATCTCCCATTCCACACTCATTTGTCACAGTTCTCGCCCTCCAGCACAGCAACCATGGAACACCCAGCTTTGCAAAGATGGGGCATCATTTTTAAAAATGTAGCTCTATCTCATGTTGAAACCGAACGTCCTGGAGCTAGCAGTTCACACGGGTCTAAGAGATGTCATGGTGTGTTCTCCAAGTTGTTTAAAAACCTCCCAGCACAGCTGTGAGTTGGTGGCAGCACCCCAGGGCACCTCGGAGGGAACCATGATGCTGAGCCCTGAAAATACAGCCACGTGCAAACAGACATGATCCACGGCTCAGCCACCCCTTGTGGGGTATTGCCCATGTGACCTTGGCCTTGAGCCTCCGTTTTCTCGTCTGTAAAGGGGCTGTGTGGTGCTGTGATTAACAGTGGACTTGCCTGTACTCGAATCCTCTATCCCACTAACTAGTTAATAGGATGCCCAATGGGGCTTCATCTGCTCCGGAATAAATGGGGAGGGTGACATTAATTCCGGCGACTCGGGGTTGTTGTGATCATTAAATGAGTTCATAGCTGTGAAACTCCACATCGTGCCTGGCGCCTCGGATGCCCTTGGTGCATGTTAGCTCTTCTGGTCATTCCATTTATGACCTTTAAGGATTTGGGAGAGAACTGGAAATAATGTATGCAAAGCATCTGGTGCAAACTGGATATTCGACTATTTTGGCAATTAATTAAATGATTAATTTCTCGCAGCTCTGAACTCTAAACCCTTCACTCCTCAAGCTCTGGCTGAACTTTAGAATCACCTTGGGCAGCTTTGCAAAGAATACTGTGGGGGAGGAGTTAAATCAGACCACCTTCAGGGTGGGGCCAGAGCACTGACCCGCCTGGGGAGATTCTGGTGCAGGCGGCTGAGGACAGCTGGGAACGCCTCCGCACTTCCGGCAGCGCCCTCCTTTATTTCCACCAGATCGGTGTCGCATTCTGTCTCCTGGGGCCGGGACAGCGCCTGGCACAGGGTGGGCCTCCAGAAACTACTTGTGGCATATGTGAATGTTAAGTAACATAAAGGCAGGGACCATGTCCATCTTGTTCCCACTGTATGACCAGGTGCCTGGCACGTAGAAGGTACTCAGTCAATACCCGTTGTACTCACGGATCTGTCATTTATGAAAGTCTTCTGAGTTACCACTGCCACCTGCTGGCCACGTTGCTACGTTGCGGGTAATACACTGGGATTTGCCTTCAGAATCCCTCACTTCCCCTCCACCCAGGAGAGAGGAAGGCAGCAGGGAATCCCATCAGCGGCTCACCTGCCACACTGCCCCGGGCCTGAGCCCTCGCTCGGCCCCAGCAGAGCTCTGGACTCCCAGGTTTCCTCCGGAAACTTTCCCTGACCTCCCCACCCGTGACCGTGTCTGGTGAGGGTTCTCTGCGCTGGGCTTGCCGCATCACAGGTGGCTACGATCACCTCACTGCTGTTCTTTCTCCCACTAGACTGGGTTCTGGGAAAATAGAAACCATGTTTCTCTAGTTCTCCGGCTCCTAGCACAAGCCTGGCGCATAGGGGCAGAGTCAAGTCTGCTGGAGGGAAAAGAGAGGGACTTCTAGATGCTGAGGGTTTCTAAACCGTAAAGTGCAGTGCATTGGGTTGCATTTCCTAAGGACTGTCATAGACACCCCTGGTGGCACCAGTGTGGCTTTAGACAGTGCCCAGATTAACTCTTTTTGGTGTTTTGTTTCATTAAGAAAATTTAAACTGACATTTGAAAACTGTGATCATTGGACTATTATTTAGGGTTAGGCTAAAGTGTACGGCATCGTTTAAAATGGAAAAGCAAGTTAGTAGAAATAAGAATATTAAGTAAACAACAGTACAGTTGGTGTGACAATATGACAACAATTGTAAAGGCCACACAAACAGCCAGCATTTATTGGATGCCCACCTCACAAGAGCTCATTCAATCCCCATAACCACCCCATGAGATCGCCTCTTTTACCGATGAGGCGGCTGAGACTCAGAGAGGTCTGTATTTTGCCCACAGAAATCATTTATGCTGCTCCTACTGTATGCCGGGTCCTGAACTTCAGACAGGCCTGAATGGGCTCATTGCCAGTGAGGGAAACTGATAAGAAATGATTAAATACAGTGCAGTATATGAAAGGCTGGAGCCCAGGAAGAACTAGAAAGACCAGTGACTCAATTAGGGGGAGGGTACATCAGGGAAGGCTTCCTGGAGGTGGAGAAATGAGAACTGATGAGAACTGAGTATTGAAAGATGAGACTTATCCAGGCTGGGTGGGCAGGTGAGGTGTAAGGTGAGAAGCAGGAGGACTACTTCACAATTTAACGCCATCCCCACCCATCACTTACAGAGTGCATAGGACATACCAAGTATTTTATATTCGTTATCTTACGAGTAATTACTCTTCCAAGTCCCTATGAGCTAGGTTCTGCTGTGATTCCCATTTTACTGGTGAGGAAACTGGGGCTCAGAGGTCACACAGCTAGTAAGCAGCACAACCAAGATTTTAAGCCAGATTCCACAGTCCAGTACGTTCCAGCGTGCCCGCGTGTAACCCATGCCGAGCGGTGGGGCAGAGAGAGGGGAGTGTGAGTCACCGAAACAGTTCAGGGCGGGGTGGGAAGGCGGAGGGAGGGTGTTGGAAAGGTGGGCCAAAGCCCGCCCACACGGGCTCCGCCTGAGCACCAGTCCCCAGACCTGTGCATCATCTCATCTACCTCCTTTCGGCTTGCATTTCAGCGGAAGAGTCCCTGGCATGTGACAACCCTGGGTTGCCTGAAAATGGGTACCAAATCCTATACAAGCGACTCTACCTGCCAGGGGAGTCCCTCACCTTCATGTGCTACGAGGGCTTCGAGCTCATGGGCGAAGTGACCATTCGGTGCATCCTGGGACAGCCATCCCACTGGAACGGGCCCCTGCCTGTCTGCAAAGGTAAAGAAACGGACGCGCGGCACGGGGACTGTGGCAGCCGGCGTCAGGACTGGCTGGGAGGAACTCTGAATCGGCTCTAAAACGTCATGCAGTCCAGGTTTCAGTCCTGCCTCTATCCCTTAGGGCAGGCGTGTCTGCGGCCCAGGACGGCTTTGAGTGCGGCCTAACACACATTCTTTAAACATTATGAGGTTTCTGGGCAACTTTTTTTTTTAAGCTCATCAGCCATCCTGAGTGTGAGTGGATTGTAGGTGTGGCCCAATTCTTCTTCCAATGTGGCCCAGGGAAGCGAAAGGTTGGCCACCGCTGACTTAGAAGCTGTAGGACATCAGAGAAGTCCCTTCATCTCCGATACCCTGTTTGCTCACCGGTAAAATGGGGGTGATAACAGTTCTCTACCCAACAAGATTGTCATGAGGGTTAAATGAGCAAATACATGCATGTATTAAGCTCTTGGCACAATACCTGACATACGGTGAGTGGTCAGTAACTCCTTGCTGTGACTATTGTTGCCCTTGTTTCTTTCGTATCTATCTCATCTCCTCTCAGAACCTAGAAAGGAACAGTGTGCAGACATGCCCACTAATTCCAGTAGCCCGAGAGAAATCCAACATGTAGCACGAACTCCAGCAAAGCATGGCCTGGGCTTTTGCTCCTATTCTTTTTTGGCTTCATTTCATGTACAATAAATTCACCTGACATTGACCGATGCCATCCACCTCTCTTTCAGTTAATCAAGACAGCTTCGAACACGCATTAGAAGGTGAGTTCCCTCATGAGAAACATCCCATACATCAAGCTAATGGCAGAAAACAAGGGCAGGTCCCTGGATATCCTGATCTAGGTGCTCACAAAAACTAAACAATAATAATAATAATAATAATAATAATAATAATAATATCTGCCTTCGTTCTGCTGAAGATAATTTCAAAACAAATGATACCGTAAAGGAAAAATCATTGAATGTCCACCTCACGGTCCTAACTACGAGTATGACCTCAAAGAGATTTGACACCAGTTCATTCATGAAGTGAGAAAATCAGCGTCCATCAGCCTGACAAAGGCCTGGCCCTTCCATCAAGCTTTCCAACCACGTGGTGCTGTTTTGGGAAACTAAATGCAACTGTGCCTCACCTACCAGGCCGGGCCCCCTCCTGGTATGGGAAGGAGAGGTCTGCCCCCCCCCCCCCCCCCCCCAGGCCTGTCTCCTCCCCAGCGGATGTGGCCCCTGCCCCGCCTGGTTCACTCTTCTTTGACACGGAACTACCCGGTGGGGCTCACTCATGGGGAGACAGGCCGCAGGCTGCCCCGGGCTTTGTTTTCGTTTTCACGGGTGCTTCCTTGCCTTTCCCACCCCTCCCACGCGCGAAACCTTCTGCGTTCCGTCCGACTTGGTACCAAACCACTCGGCGGGGCTAGAGCGTCGGAACCCAATTAAATGCATCTCCTTTTCCTTTTTAAAGTTTTAACCAAGTAAGCAGCCATTATTATTACTATTATTATTATTATTATTATTATTATTGGAGCTGTTTAGCTTTCTGACGGTGAGCGGTTCGCTCGGAGCCTGGGGCAGTGGGGATGAGGTGACATCAGCTGCTGTTCCTTGGACAGACGACGCTTTAATCGGAGCAGCGGGGAGGGCGGTCCGGGAACACCCAGCCCTGAACGCCTGCTTGTCCTACTGCGTGGCTGGACGCTTTCCGGACAGGCCTCGTAGGTGCAGGGGAGGGGCACGCACGGTCACTCCACTCGGGCCGGAGAGGGCATCTCGTGGCCTCGGTCTCCTTCGGGCCACCCCTTTTCTGCCCTCCCCCAACCCGTGAGCCATGCGGACGTCTCAAGGTCCTGGGGTTGCTCCGAGATCACAGCGCCATCACGCTTACCCGGGTGTCAGGGCCGACTCTGCAGACCCTGTGGAGTGGCAGTGCATGGATTATAGCTTGGCGTACGGCTGAACTCTCTTAGACGTGGCCAGGGAGGCAGGCAGAGGAAACCTGGAGGCCGAGTGTGCAGAAAAGATGGGGGGTCCCCTTCAGGCTGTGCTGGGAAAACGTCCCCCACTCCCACCCCCGTCCCCACAACAGGTTATCATAGTTCTTGTGATTCCCACCAACACTGGAAGATGGCGGGAGGCTCCAGGTGAGGCCTCTGAGAACCCCGAGCTGGGGTGCCGTCAGGGGTGCGGCTGGGGTGCGGGACCGAGCCCGGCGTCAGCCGCGCAGCGCCCTCTCCTGGACGCTCTGCTGGAGCCGCTCTGGGAGGACCCGCCCATCCGGGTGCTGCAAGCTCCCTCCTCTGCGCTCCGCCGCATGTCAAGCAAATCTGCCTTCCCCGTTAGCACATTTGGGGTTTTGTCCAAGTCTCCCCTTGAGGTGGCTGTTAACCGGATTCAAACTGTACCGCCCCTAAAGGGCATGGTGTGTGTTCAGGGTTAAAAGAGTGGAATTCCCAGTAGCCCCTGTAACCCCACCCCCGCGCGGATGGATCTGCACGCCCTTGCAAAGAACCGGGACCATCTATGCAGTCTCCACTTCCTCCTTTCTTGGAGATGGCGCTCCAGTGGCTAAGGCCCTGTGACGTCTGCGAGGCTGGCAGGGCCGGTGCTCACCTGGGAGCCAGGTACCCCTGTGGGTTGAGCGTGGGAGACGTGAGGGCCTCACCGGCTTGTGTGTTTAGTAGCAGAAGCGGCAGCCGAGACGTCACTGGAAGGGGGCAGCATGGCGCTGGCTATCTTCATCCCGGTCCTCATCATCTCCTTGCTGCTGGGAGGAGCCTACATTTACATCACCAGGTAGGAGGCTTTGGCCCGGGGTGGGGGGCTGTCATCCACACCACCACCGGCACCCTGGGGACTGGGCATCTCACCCCTCTGAACCTCAGGGTCCTCACGTGGAGCTTGGGGACAGGGGCATCTGTGTGACAGCAGAGATGGTGTGATTCAGCTCAGCTCCGGGATACATAGTATTAACACCGGGCACCACCAGCCCTCTGTGGTAGGAGGGCTCGGCGTGCAGCAGCAGATAAGACAGATGCTCGCCCTGACCTCAGGGAGCTGTGGTTTAGTGGGAGAGACAGACATTGCACGTAGCCAGGCCCCTCAGCTCCTTCCTCCCATCATTCGTTCGTTTATTCGTTCACTCATTTATTCTTTCACCTATTCAGCAAATACGTGTTAACAATCCAGTGTGCACCAGACATCATCCCAGGTGTTGGGGACCATAGAACTTTCCTTTGATGAAGAAAAATGATAAACGATGCCTATGGTAGTCACTAATTAATTCACATTCACAACTGTTGCGCACCTACTCTGTGTGAGGCAGTTTCCTGGGCTCTAGGAACATCAGGTGGGGGACAAACCCAAACAAACGGAAGGAAATCTTTGCCGTCATAGGACCCAGGTTCTAACGAGGGAAAATAGGAACTAGCACATGAGAGAAGTATGTAGCACACCAGAAAGTGATAAATGCAGGAAGGAAAGGAGAGCCAAGAAAGGAGAAAAGGGGACGGGGGTAGGGGTGGTGGTTCCACCTTAAATGGGCTGGTAGGTAGAGGAGCCCCCACTGAGAAATGACATTTGAGCAAGGACTTGACAGCAATGCAAAGATAAGCTGTGCAGATATCTGGGATAGGCCGGCCAGAACAGCCGCCTGTGCAAAGGCCCTGAGACAGGCACGTGCCTCACATAGATGTCCCTGTGCTCATGGAGCTCACAGTCTAATAGGAGGAGCAGAGAAGTGCACAAAAGATTGCACACTGATGAACACAGTGAAGGAGAGAGATAGAGGGTGGTGACAGAGGAAGAGGGTGGTGACATAGGAACCACCTTTAAAGGTCAGGAAAGGTTGCTCAGAGGCAGCACAGTGTGTCCTAGGTGCTCAGTAGATGCCCCTGATTGTTGTTGTGGCCATTTACGTTAAAGAAGGACTTCATCCACTTTTTGGGTGAAAGCAGATAAGCTCCACCCCTGCCCCAGTAAGTGGGGGTGGGGGGTGGGGGCGTGCCGAGGCTTTAGTTATCACTGACTGGGTTAGAAGTTGGGAGCAATTATGATTTCAGCTTGATTGCAGCTTTCACCCGCCCAGAGTCTCACCTTCAAGAGGCTCTTTCCCCACATCCTCCTTGTCGTTTGTGGAGGTGCGGTGCTCAGAGAGTGGCGCCGACCGTTCCCCTTCGGTATCGCGAGGCGTCTCGTGGTCTGGCAGAAATAACTTCGCTCCTTTCTCTTCTCTTCTCCAGATGTCGCTATTACTCCAACCTCCGCCTGCCCCTGATGTACTCCCACCCCTACAGCCAGATCACCGTGGAAACCGAATTTGACAACCCCATTTATGAGACAGGGGTAAGTTGGTCTCTCTTCTTTCCCCAGTGCCTCCTGCATTGTCCGCTCTGAACTCACTGACAGCGGCACTAAGGGCGTCATTTCTTTTTGCTCACGAGGCCACTGGCAGAAAGGCATGGCCCATGGGCCGGCCTGAGCCTCACTGTGACCCATTTGAGATGACATTACAAGCCGATGGCAAGCCTGTAACGTCGTTTACTCTTGGCAGCAGGAACACAGGCAGGAGGCACTGTACCAAAGACCCATGAGAGACGGCTGAGATGGGTCAGAGCCCACTGGTGACCTGGTGACAGCGGGCAGCATTCCCACACATGTTATTGAGCTCCACCCCTTATTGAATGGCAGTGTGCGACATTCCTACACATTTGAGTGGCAGGCCTTGTGCTGGGTACTGGGGACACAGTCATGAACCAAATAGACGTGGTCTTGCCTTTAATGAGCTTCCAGTCTTGCAAAGGAGACAGATACCAGTAACAACATTAATACGGACCGTGGGCAGGGCGTCCTAACGACACGATGGCCTGGACGCTTTGCAACCCTTCGGGAGAGGTTCTGCAGTTCTCTCTGATGGACCGATGGGGACACTGACGTTCAGAGAAAGGAAAAAGTGACCTCGCCCAGGTGGCACCTAACCGGGAGGCACAGCCAGGAGCCAGGATGCATTCTGTCGGATATCACCCATCATTCTACTTCTGCCTCCTCCTCCCCCTCGAACGATCAAATATGCCAATGAATTCTCTGGACGGCAACAAGTCATAATTGTTTTCATTACTTATTTCTTTATTTCAGTTACAGTTGACATTTAACATTATTTTATACTAGTTTCAGGTGTACGGCATAGTGGTTAGACAGTTATACAATTTATGCAGTGACCACCCCCGCCCAGGTTAGCCTAGTGCCCACCTGGCACTGCAAGTAGTTATTCCCACATCGTTGACTATATTCCCTATGCTGTACGTCACATCCCCGCGACTGTTTTGTAACCCCCTCCTCTTTTGCATCCAGCCCCCCCAACCCCCCTCCCCTCTGGCAGCCATCAGTTCGTTCTCTGTATCTGTGAGTCGGTTTCTGTTTCGTTTGTTCGCTTATTTTGTTCTTTCGAGGCCACACACGAATGAGGTCACATGGTATCTGTCCAAGCTTGCATGCTTGTCCATAGCCTGTGGTTCCCTGCAGGAGTTTGGGGCCTCGGGCCTCGGTTCCTTGCAAGCGGCCTTCTAGAGACTGCCATCAGTCCCTTTCCACGTGGCCTTCTCCACAAAGCAGCTCGCGTCATGGCAGCTTGCTGCCTCAGAGCCCACACGAAGGAGAGAGAGCGCCTCCTTGCAAGACAAGACTCAATCCTGTGTGATGACAGAAAATGCAGAAGTGCATCCTAGGACCTCTGTGCTATATGCTGTTGGGGAGGAGCAAATCACAGGTCCTGCGCACACGTAAGGGGAGGGGGTCACACAAGGGCACAAGCACCAGCAGTTGGGGATTGCGGGAACCATCTTAGAGTCTGCCCACCACACTCCCTCATCGCATGAAACGAAGACCTGATGGCACATCCGTGTTGACTCAGCGGGAACTATAGACCTCCACTGCAGTGTGTGACAGTGACGTCTTCCAGGGCCAAGCCTGTGACTTTTTATATCTCCCTCCTCCTCCAATCCAGAGGCCTGGAAATGTATTACACACACTCCTCAATATTAGGGCCATGGGACTGGTGGCTGCTCACACACTGTCGTCATTTTAGATACAGTGCTGGTAAGGAAAGGTCATGTGTTACTTTGCATTGTCTGTAGCTTGTTTCCTAAAAGATAGTCAAGCTGATAAAGAACAGCACTTTAGAAACCAGACCTTATTAATACGTGTCAGTATAGTATCTCAGTTACCTAGCGCTATAATCCTGCCGCATAACAAACAATCCCAAAACTCAGCCGCACGAAGCAGCACAGCGTGTGCTCATCGGTCAGTGGGGCAGTGTTTTCGAGTAGTTCCAGCTGGGTGGTAGTCCTAGTTCGGCTGTGCTCACACGTCTGGGGACTAGTCACTGGCTGGGGGACTTGGCTCTCCTCTCCACGTCCTTCCTCTCGGGACCACAAGGCTATCAGGCACACTTTACTTGCGGGGATGGCAGAAGGGCAGGACACAAGCAGAAACACACAAGCACTTTTCAAGCCCCTGTTGTGACCCGTTTCCTCCTAACTCAGCGGCCAAAGCAAGTCTGAAGTGGAAGGCAGTGCACGGCCAGTGTCATGGACACGGGGAGGGGTGGAGAGCTGGGCCATTCACATGTCCCCCGCCCGCGTCAGGCTTTCACAGGTCTGTGCTTCTCCCTCTTACAGGAAACCAGAGAGTATGAAGTTTCTATTTAAAGCTACACTTGAGACGGGAACTGACCGATGTGAACTCAGCTACAACCTCCTCGAGACCTTCACCCAGAGACCCTCTGGCATTTGACTGAAAAACCCTAGCGCGTCGGCTGTCTTTTCTTCAGACTCTTTATTGAAGACTTACTGTTTTCTTCGCTGTATTTATTATATTTAAAATTGAAATAGGTGCGGTTGGACGGATTGCAGCTGCCGTCAGGTTCACGTTACGCAGCCTCAGTCCGGAAGGCAGGTGCAAGACCTGCGGAATGGCAGACACAGCAGCAGAAGGGGAGGAAAGCAGAAAGCAGACTGCGTGTCTCCCATCAGCCATGCCACGCTTCGGCTGTGCCAAACTGCATGCGTCGTTGGGATCCAGGCCCGTGGTGTTTTTAGTACAAGGCTAAGTCCCCAGAGCAGGTTGGATGAACTTGGGTTGGAATTCCCCAAACAAATCCTGTGTTCACTCTCCCAACGTGCCCAGCTTCCCAAAGGTCTTGTCACACGCGCGCATGCCGCCCCGTGGTCCTTCGGAAGGCAGCAGGGACATCACGCAAACCTTCTCTTCGACCGCCCTCCCTGTCCCCACAGATGCTGGCAAAATAAGAAAATGTTTTCTTTCGGGAAAGGTGATAAATGGCAAAGAACACTTTTCAAAGAGGATGAGAGATTTGGGAGTTCCGACAAAGAACTAACTGAGGGGGAATACTGGGTGAGGTCATCGAGTTCATGAAAAGCTCTTCTCTTTAACACTCAACGATGAAGGAGCAGGTCGTTTCTGCTCCAAGAGCTGGGATCGATCACCTTGTTCATCAAGGCCACCCTCAGGCTGTGACAGGACATCCACAGCTTCGCCCGTAGAGTTAGCAGCGTTTGTGTTGGTGGGGGAGCGGGCGTGCCATGTCCTGAAATCCAGGGGTGAGCTCAGTTTCTTCTCCTGGGGTGCTGGAATGCCTGAGCCCTCAAAATAGGGGAGCCACGAGGGCACGGTTTCTCTAAAAGGTGTCGCCGTCAGCGCATGCTGGCAGTCGCGTCTTTCGGCAGGCGGGTGCCGGGAGAAGACACTGCTTTTCCGGTCTCTGTAGCTCCACCCACATGCTGGGCGGCGGCGTGAATGCGGACACGGAAGGACAGAGAAACTTCCAGAGAAACGGGAACGAGGGGTTTAAAGCCGCAGAGGAATCGGCATCAGGCGATTCAAACACCCATGAGGAAAGAAGGAGGAATTTCAGGCCAGCAAGGAATTCACAGCACCTTCTTCATCACGTGAGCATCCTTATATATTTTATCAGGATCATTTCACCCCAACCCAGTGGGACTGCTGAGTGTGCGACTAACAAAGATTCTTTCCTAAAGACGGGTGTAAAGAAAAGGCGGGGGACAAGGATGCATGGAAGGACTAGTATGGGCAAGGCGGGTTCACGTCCCTGGGACCGTCATTCACCACCCTGGTGACAGCCAAGGGTTCAGAGAGGCATGCAGGCTCAGCACTCTGAGAGTCCTCTTGAGCACCCTTTCATGCTCCCTAAAATTGTTTTAAATTGGCTGGTTTTCAAACAAGGAAAGACCTGTCTGGCCGCCTTGCCACTGGGAGAATGCCTGGGAGTCCACGGTTTTGGTAGCTTGTGTTAGGAAGCATCTGGAACAGCATAAGGCAGTTGGCTTTGTACACACGCGCATAACCCTCCACCCGGCCAGGAGCTTGGACTTGATTCAGCCTTGGGGGTTGAAGGCTGGAATAATCACTTCCTAGTGTGGGACAGGAATCCTGCATATGGACTCTTCAAGGCATGTGCGTGACACTCAGCAAGAGACAATGCCAGGAGTGTCCCAGCCATCCAGAGCCCACGCAGAGGAGAAACATTCCAGACCATTAGTGAGCAAGGTCACGTTTGGAGAAAGACCAACCATACCCATCACATAACCCGTTTTTAAAAGGCACAATCCAGTCTTTGCTTTCACTTCTGTTTGATGCTTGTTCTAACCCTAACCCTGGAAGGAAGAACTCTATCACTGATACTTAATTGTAGAACATACTATGGTTCCGTGGAAACTAAACACTTGCCTTTCGTAAAGACTGACAAAATGTACTATCTTCATTCTAACCTTGTCCCCCTAAAACTGGCCAGGCCAAGGCCCAGGAATTCACATGGGTCATTGGAGGAAAAGAAGAGGTGGTGTTGGGTTTTTCCCCTAAGGTACTGACCATGTCTTAGTTCTGTCTTAGTAGAGCAGCACCCGTAACCATATGGCAAAAGTTTGTTTTCGCCTAAGGATGGCTCCTGTGTACTTGACATTGTACAGTGTGATTGACAAGACAGGTTGGTGTCCATTTTCCTTTTTAACATAATCTGAATGTGCGTTTGTAACCTGTAAAGGTCAAGAAATACTAACAGTGCCAAAAATGGGCCAGGCATCTCACTGCAGTTCCTACGTGTCTGTTTTTGTAACACCGATGACATCAATACCCTTGGGAGTAAATAATTTTGGACAGGATACAATCTTGAGAAACTCGAGAATGGATGGAACCTTCGTACAAGCCACTCTTTGTTTTGAAAACGGTGGGGAAACACGTTTACAGAGATGTTCGAGCTTCCAAGAATGCCTGTGATGGCGTGTATTATATGCTTAACCCATGTAAACTGGATCTGTCAGCTACTGTTCTGTGCTTTAAACATGCACACACTGGACCCTCCTCAGCTTGGAGCTCATCTTTTGGCTTTTTCTTTTCTTTTTTTTTTTTTTTTTTTTTTGGAGTGGGGAGTAGAATTATTTAGCCAACGTAAGCATTCTGGTCACTCCTTGATGGCCATCTTTACTTAGTTCTATAGACATGCTTTAAATCTGATCTTTTGAAGTCAGTTCCTTGGAGAGCCTACGGAACCTCAGGCTGATAGCTTTGGAAATTGCCATACAGCCCTATAGGAAACAAAGTGGCCACATAATCAGGGCAGTTTATGAACGGAAGTGACTTGGCAAACATAAGGGTAGGTTTAAACGGAGCATGAGCCTTGGGCAAAAATTACCTTCCTTTGGGGTGAGTCCAAAGAGCATGACTTTTCTCTGCCCTTGCGAGGTTATGGGAGGTCATAAGAGGTTGGATATTATTGAGTTGTTCAGCACCCCCAAAGGTAGGCCTTCTCCCGGGAAGTTTCCATTTTCATTTTACCCCCAAACAGAATCAAAAGCAAAACCAACTTTCTAAGCTAGAATAATATTATAAAATGAAGTCATTTTCCACTTTGTATATATTGATGCTAATAAAACAAATGAAAAAGAGTCAGGTCTATGGGGTCTTTGTTACAAATCCTCCACAAGGGGACCAAGGGGGATATCTCCGGTTTCTGGGGGATAGGTTGGGGGAACACCTACTGACACTGAATGCCAAGACAGAAACACCAACTTGAGACTGGTTCTGGGAATATCTGGGGATGGTTGGGGTAAGACAGGACGCTGTCATGATCAGGCATACCACCATACTCCCTGTCCTAGGCATCTGGGGCTGCCATAACCAAATCCCATACACTGAGTGGCTTAAACCACACACACTTACTTCTCACAGTTTTGGAGGCTGAGAAGTCCAAGATCAGTGTAATGGCTGATTCAGTTCTTGGTGACAGCTCTCTTCCTGGCTTATAGATGGCCCTCTCACTATCCACACGTGACAGATATATCCATTTCTCCTTCCCCTCTCCCTCTCCCCCAGTGCTAGGACACCGCCCAAGATTTACTAATCCTTTGCACTAAAGAACAACATAGGATGGAAAAAGTAGTTTCGGCGTGAATTGCATGGCTTAAAAGTTTTAAAGACCTAGTTTTTATTTCCTTACATTGCCAGTGTGCTTTTGTGTGCACTAAATCAAGAAACTTCCATTCTAAAACTGTGCTATTATGACTACTGTTTGCAGTTTAGTTGTCTGGCACACAGCAGGCACTCCTTAAACAGTCGTCGGACGGATGAACAAACATCAACCAACCGAGAAGCCCAAGGTATGGTCAGTGCCACTCGTGTGCTGGGTCCCCGTACACCACCAGAGGGCAGCCTTAGCATGGCTTACGCAAAGGTCTTCCCCATCCCAAAGATCCAGGCGCACCTCACTTCTTCACCACGGTTATGTTTTCTGGACAAAGTCATCTGATGAAATGGGGTGTTTCCGAAACAGCAGAACTGGATGTGGGGAACCCTTCGCTCCTGCCAGAGAGAGAGAGAAACCAACGTCTGTATTACTCCATCCTCGCCCATGAAAGACACCCAGGCCAAGTGTGTTACCAATAGAAAATGGGGGTCACCTCGGACGCAGGGCTCACACAGTGTTGCCCTCTCCTGGAGCACCATGCCAAACTCACAAAGATTGTAAGAGAATCTAATTTTTACTGACGTTCTCTCAAGGGGACTGAGCGGGAGGCTATCACAAGGCACACTACCCAGGGAAATGTCTTTAAAAGCCTCTGCACCTATTTCTGTCCCCCCGAGTCGCACATTCCTGGGGAACTGCTCCAATCTCTCTGCCTCCCCAAACTCCGGCACCCTCTCGGTGACAGGGCTGGGGCCCCGTGCTCACTACTCTAGCCCTATCCTGACACCTTACTTCCTTCCAATGGCATCACCAAATTTAGAAAGTAAAAATAAAGGACACCCAGTTCAGTTTGAAAATCAGATTTTAAAAAAATAATAAATCTTTAGTATAAGTAAGTGCTGACTGCATGGGTACTGGATACTGTCTGGCCTATCAGAGGTTCCATGATCAGTTCAAAGATGGTCACATGACCCAAGCTGGGCCAATGGAAGGCTGCATCTGCACCCCCAGACTCTAAACTCCCCTTTGCCAGGCCCCGCACACCCCTCCCGCGATGCCCACTGCAGGACAACCTGACGGGGCGTGCTGGCTACTTAGCTCGAAAAGGCAAGCCCCGCTTGCTGCACCCTGGAACTCCTTGCACCCGATGCTCTAATCGCCCCTCAAATGCAGAGGTTCGGAACCCTTCTCCTTCCCATGTCTGTCGCGCATGGGACACCGTCCAGACCACCGGTGTGCAGAACCCCCGTGTGTACAGGGCACGGCCTCGCTCCTTACAGTCATCCTGCCCACCTTCCCCTCCCTGTGACCTCGCTGCTCACTAGAAGGCTCCCTGGAGCAGACGCTCCTTCCCTACCTGCTGAGCTGCACGGGCTGTCTCGTGTCCCACGTAGATGAGGAACGGTGACAGGGACGGCCTGACAGTGAAGAGCCAGCGCTCTGGGCAGGCCTGGCTCTATCGCTCAGTAACCTGGGACTTCGGCCAGGGTCCCCCGTTTCTTAATCTGCAAAATGGGGCTGGTTATAACAACCAGTCTGTCTAGTTATTAGTGAAAATGAAGTTAAATGATGCAGGGACAATGCTTAGCACCGTCCGAGGCGCATGGATAGTGCTGCAGAAATGGAGACCCTTGTTGCCATGTAAGGCTCGTCTTAAATATTTGTTGAATGAATGAATGAATGAATGAAATCAACCAAGGTAGGGTCAGGGGCTCTCAGCTGGACGTGCAGTAGCTGAGAGCATTAGGTGCCCCGCGCCCAGACGAGCCCCTCCCCTGGCTTAATGCCCTGCTGCCACCGTCCTGATAGCCTTCACCCTGTCTGAACAACGGGCCTCGTGTTTTCATGTTGCCCCACAAATCGTGTGCCCCCTTCTGGCTGTCAGGCATCTCACCGGGCTTTCCCAAAGTCGATTCCTCAGAAAGAGCACTGAAGGCCGAGGAGAGGGGTCGACGTGGGGCCGGAGCCTGGTGGAGAGAGAAGCCTGCCCGGAGGACCCCACCGCGTCCACCCCCAGCTCAGCCCGGGTGCTGGACTAGGGATCGGGGCTCCCACAGGCGTGGGGTCTCCGCTGCCAGGAGGAAACGGAGGAGAGCGCGGCACGGTGACGGGGCAGGGGACCCCGGCTCCGCCAGACGCCTCCCCCTGCTTTCCCTCTTCCCTCAGCTCCCCTCCTGGTTCCTCCCGCTCTGCGCCTTCTCTCAAGCTTCCTGACTCCGTCTTCCCCGTTTTCTCAGACCTTTCTTTGTAGCCAGGCGTGGATCTCACAGGACACGTTGCCTCTCTTTCTCCTGGTCACCTTCTCTTTCTCCATGCTCGTTTCTGTTCTACTTTGTCATTTTTCTTTCTCTGTCTCCTTTTCTCTGTCTCCCTTTCTGTCTCCTTCTCTCTGTTTCTCTCCTGGTCTCACTGCATCCCGCCCCCACCACATCACCCCCGCACCAGCTCCCTCTCCCGGGACCGATTGTCAGGCTGCTCACGGCCTAGGCTGCCTTCCAACCTGCCACACACATTCTCACGCCTGGATTTCACCTGCGTCCACCTTGATGAAGAAAATCTTTGACCTTTGAGATTCCAACTAAAAGAGCATACGTACGTAGTACGACCTCGGGGAACAGCAGTGTCTCGAACAATAACAAAACAACCTCATTCTTATTACTTTGTGTTTCTGAAAGATGCAGTGCCCGAGGATACAGAGGCCCCCGGAGACCCCAGTGGGAGTCGCCCCACATGCAGTCCTGGGCTGCCTCCCTCCCACGCCAAGGCGAAATGAGCTGATGACTGTTTTGTTTTCTGGAGTCTCACAAGTACAATAGATACACCCAGCAGTTGCTTCCTAATCCTGCTGAGCCGTTTGCCACAAATCCCTCATTTGTCACAATTTAGCTGGGAGTCTAAGAGAGTCACAGGAGGGGAGGGGCAGACTGAGGCTGTGAAAACATCCCGGGGAGGTGTCAAGAGCACAGCAGCAAAGCCAGGCATCCCTGGGATCAAGGCCAGTGGGACACACTGGGGCTGGATGACCTTGGGTCCGGTGCTAGCTAACAAGCTGGATGACAAAAGGGCCACATACTTACTAAACGTGACAAGCTCAGGGGAGGCCCGCGTGGCAGCCCCTGTGAACGCAGAGGTGGAAAGGAACCCTAGAAGGACGGTCTGCACAAAAACATGCCTAACGAAAAGCAGGTCATGGGGGTAGCCGCGTCCTGGGCCTGTAGCTTCCTTGACAAAGGTCAGTCTTTACATTCAGTGAGCCTGGCCACTGTCTTTATGCAGCTAAGATCACATCCCTTTGAAATGTCAGAGTACTTTCTTTTTCCACACCCTTCAGGGCACAGCCTCCTCTGGAGAGCACAGAACCCCTCATTGTTACCTTGTTTCCCAGACACCCTCCCCCTGTGCTGTAAACGTTAATTATCAACTATCCTGTACCCACCATTGAAAAAGAGGTCTGCGTCTCTGTTTTACTCCTTATCCAGTCCCAGGGATTTCCCGCTTTGTTTTCGCCCAAACCCCTTCATCTACCCGCCCTGGGTTTCCTGGGACCCTCCTGACATCTCTTCCTTTGGCTCTAACGTATAAAATAAGCTGCAAAACTGCCATTCTCCAGAGCATTTTCTCAGTCCACTGAGATTTGCCTGAAACAAACTTACAAAAATTCTCTACAGGTTTGGACACCTGGAGTTGTGCTCTGCTCCGTAGAGGGGATGTCATTTCATTAGCCCTGTAAATGGCACCCCAGTGTAGATCAGGAAGCTGAGGCTCAGAGAGGCTGGGTAACTCATCCAAGGTCGCCCAGCTAAGTGGTCACCCTCAAACGCGCTGATTCCCAGGTCTCCCTCCCAGCCCCCTGATCACCGCCCTGATCCTGAAGGGACTCTCTCATCTGTCACAGCCCGCCTTTGAGAACTGTGTAGCTGCCTCTGGTGCTGCCCCTTCACCAGAATAGAATCCACGTGGTCCCTGCAAATTCAGGGGCCCAGAGACGTCGCTGTCAGGGAATGAATATAAGGCATTTACAGCAGGTCGTGGAGGAGGCGGAGCCCGTCTGCTGGGCACGTCTCGGGGGCGGCAGAGAACCAGGAAATGGGCATGGAGAGGTCAAGCGACTCTCCCAAGGAAACACGCTCTTCAGACTGGCTCTTCTCCAGGGACAGCGGGATGACCAGCCACCCACGACATTTCTTTCCTTCCACATCGAATACTTCTGAAATCAGGGTGTGTCTTACAAGTGATGCCCTTTCATCACTCCTGGGCAGCACCTTCTTCAGCCTATAGTTAAACAGTGAACACACAGGTGCAAAGATGGAGCCTTCTGTTCAGGAACTACAGTAGCTCGAGCTGCCTCTCATTGGCCCGGCCTAGGTCACGTGCCTCTCCCTGGCCAATCACTGCTACTCTGGTTGTAATGTCTTAATCAGGCGCCTCTCTGGTCTTCAAAGTGTTGCTCCCAGGCAGCAAAGGTTGGGAATTCTGGGCAGGCAGAGACTTCCGAGTTTGGGTAAGGATGTGTGCCTGTAACAAAGAGCCCCTAGTAACTGCCCAGTCCTCTAGTTTGCTGTTATTATTAAAAAGTCTGAGTTGAAACTTTTCACCTGAACCTCTGTGGGCCTCTAGACAAAACTTGCAGTTTACAAAAACTACCCAGGGTAGAAGGACAAATTAAATGACACCCCTCAGGACCTACTCAGGCAAATTCAAAATGTTGAATCTAAGAGGAGGGTATACAACAAGGTGTTCCGGAGTTTTGGTTTGCTTGCTTGCTTGCTTTTCAGTGTGTTTGAAATTTTTCAAAATAAAAAGAACTGATGGGAACAAGCACGTGAAAAGATATTTCATGAGATACTACTTCACACCCACTAGGATGGACGTAATTTTTTAAATGGAGAAGAGTATCGGCGAGGATGTGGAGAAATCGGAACGCTTGCTATGGAAACAGTGGGTGATGCTTCACAAAGCTGAACACTGAATTACCCAACGATGCACCAGTTTCACTTGGAGCCATATGCCCACATGTACTGAAGACTCAAGCAAAACCTGTGCACGGATGTTCACAGCAGCACTATGTCCAATAGCCAAAAAGTAGAAACAACGCAAATGTCCACTAATGGGCCAATGGAGAAACAAATGGTGGTATATCCATACACCGGAATATTATTCAGCCATAAAAAGGAGTAACGTGCTGACACATATTACAAACGGATGAACCTTGAAAACATTATCCTGAGTGACAGAAGCCAGACACAAAAGCCCACATGTATTGTATGATTCCATTTGGATGGAATGTCCGCAGTCGGTCAATCCATAGAGACGGGAGGCAGGTTGGTGCTTTCCGGAGGCTGAGGGGAGGCAGTGATTGCTTATCAGGCACAGGGGGTTTGAGGTGTGATAAAACTGTGCTTGATTTAGAGGGGGGGGGGGTCGCATAGCGTTGTGAATATATTCAATGTCATTGCATTGCTTGTTTTAAAATGATTAATTTTGTGTTACGGGAATTTCCCCTCAATATAAGAAAACATTGGCAGGAAAATAAAATAAAACTAACTATCTAGAAAGCCCTCCCAGGGAATATCCACAGCTAAGTAGGGACATGTGGCAGGGAGGAGAGGCCGTCGATAAAAATGCAATAAGCAAGTTGCACACGTGCTTAACATCGGTCTATCCCACTGAGAAACCCTGGGAGCCAGCAGAGACATACAGCTCACTCTCCCCATTCTAAGACATGAGAAAGCAGAGATCATTGTCACCCTGCTCCCACCAGTCACTGGGTAAGGCTCTTCGCAGAGAGGGTTCATTCCCTGGCACTGCTGGCTTGCCACCTGTGCCAACAGATGGGGCTCTCCAGAGAAAGCCCTCAGGACGAGGGACACAGGTGCAGGGCCATGGGGAGGGCCATGAGGATACAGAGCATCTCCTGCAGATTCTAAGAGGAGCATATAGGAGAAGACGAACACAGGTCTTTCTTCCGTGGCCCAAGGACTTGTAAGAAAAACCCGGAGCAGAACAAATGTAAGTTTCTCTCTTTTCATTTGCGAGCGTAGCAAGGTGCTGGCTGAAGCTCCTGGAGGACTCCTTTGCCCTTTTTCTGAACGTGCAGCACACTCAGCTCGTTAGCGAGCCAGGGAGGTAGGTCAACAGCTCCTCTGCTGACAGCGCCCCAGCAGGAACCTACCGGTAACGACCTTTGCAGGTGCGTCCCCCATCTACCAGCAATGCCTCCCCAAACCCCTCAGCATTTCAAAGTTTGCGAAAAATGCATGCCCCTCTGCCACCCCCACCCCCACTCAGATATGTAAACATTGTGAGTTCTTAAAGCAACTAACCCAACCCGAAATTTCCTAGCAGGACGTGTAGGGCACCTGGGAACTACTTCCGCGAGAAAGAAAATGCCAGCCAATGGGCGACTGGCCCCTGCCAGAGCCTTCTCTATATGATCACGTGGGTCTGGCAGGTGGCTGTCACCACATCTGCTCTGCTGGTGGCTTAAAAGTGGGAGTGCTGGAAAGGAGCCGGAATGCTGGTGGAGTGCAGAGGAACAGTACACAGACCTGGAATACTGGAGAAAAACATGGCTGCATCATCATCATGCCGCGTCTCTTTCTTTAGCAGGTCAAGTTGGCTGTGTCAGAGAAATCCCCAGAACATGGTCATTTTGTGACTCTAACCGACAGACGGACATGCACTCCCCAGGGTAGCTGGTATGTGCAGAACCTGTCACCACCTCTTTGAAACATCGCTGGTTTCCATGGAAACAAAAAGGCACTTATGAACGAGCTGCTGGAAATTTCAAGATGTCCAAAACTCTCCCTGCAACATACTTTTCAAAGACCTGATTGGAAGGAGAAACAATGGCACAACTCTGCAAAGAAGCCAGAGGAAGATCCATGGCAGTAGGAAGGGCTTGACACCGTTTCTGGGTCACAAGACCCTGTCTGGAGCCTGTTCTTTTACGAATAAGCTCAGGGAGATGGCGAGGGAGGCAGCCCCACTGGTTCACGGGCCCCTGCCTTCAGACGTGGTTTTGTTACGGCCACCAGCGTACTGGCTGCTCACAGACTTTAAATCTTGACAGGACAATGCAGCAGTGCAACTCTTTCTACACTTGCTAAATGAACCCGAAGCCTCTTGGATGTCAATCTACCTCCTACTCTCAGAGCTAAAAAAAGAGCTCCTCAACTCCATGATTATATATCTATTTTTTTAGATCCCCTCTGTAAGGCGTTAATGTGAAATGAAAGACAAGGGCTTTCTTTAACAGCTGTCAGATTGGCAGACCACAAGGTGAAATTTTCTCCTAAACTCCCAAAGAAGGCATTCAATTTCTATTTTTAAATAGGTTCAAAAAATAATTAGACACACTAAAAGTTTAAAAATTTCTTTATTAATGGTATAGGAGTTTATATCCTATTGGAAAAGACAGACAAATCGCTATACAATAAACACGCAATACAGTGATACGCACTGTGGGGGAGGGAGGGCAGGGGCTCAAGAGGACCGATGAAGTGACATCAAGGGCCAAAGAATGCCGCTCTGATAAGTAGCATTTGAAAAAAACTCCTGTGGGTTCCCTGGTGGTGTAGTGGCTAGGCTTCGGCGCCCTGGATGCCATGGCCTGGGTCCAATTCCCAGCCCGGGAGCTACCCCCTCTAAAAAAAAGAAAAAAATCCCAGTCCTTGTAAGGTCTCCAGAGACCCTGGCTGCTTTACCCAAGCCCCAAGTCCTTTCTCATCTTCCAAATTCATTCATTCACTCCATTGACCAAGGGCATCTTGGGGGCTGGGCATATCTCTCCGACCCCCTTGCCCCGCCTCACTGGGGTTGCTTAGCTTTCATTTCCTGCTCTTTTCAGCAGTTCCAGTGTTCACAGCCCCGCCCGACCCCCGGTTTCTCCCAGGCCTCTTATTCTATGACCCTCTCCCCACCCCCTTACCCACTGAACTTCCAGTTCATTGCTCTGAATTTGCAACTTCTCAAATCAACGTGGCGCTCACCCATCACACTTGGTATGACCCAACTTGCAGAAGGCTTGGCGGCAGCTTGGTGACTGCTGGATGGAGGAAGCTGCCCGGAGCAGTGAAGTCTGTCAGTAGCAATTAACTTCTCAGTGATGCTAACCTGTAGTTAAGCAAGATAGTGAACTCTGCAGCTTGCAGGAAAAGGGTTATAATGTGGGTGCTTTGGTGCATAAGGAGGCTGGGAATAGGAGGAAACTAATACTTCTGATACAGTGTGGAAGTGACTGAGCTGGGCTATCCCCTTTAATCCTTACATCCAGGCAATGAGGTAGGTATCAAGCCCATTTTTTACAGATGGACAACTGAGGTGCAGAGAGGTTAAGTAACTCATGTCAGTGGCCACACAGCCAGGGACAGGTGGAGCTGGGGTTCATACCTACATCTGTGTCTAAAGCTCCTTGTTTTCTTCCACCAAATGAAGTTAGACTTTGTAGAGGAAAAAAATTCTGAACAGTGCATCTCAGGTTAACAGAAATCGTGACAAGCTCGCCAGCTGAAGACTCGGGGGAACTTTGAGTACACAGCCTTTCAGGTCTAGGTAGGGCACATGTGTCAACCAGCAGGCTGAGTTTTTGTAACAATCACGTCATGACCTGACCGCCCTCCCATGCCAAATCAGCTAGACAGAATCTGGCACTACCTTGGAGAGTATGAGCAAGGAGAAAATGCGGACAAAAAAGAGCACAAGAAAAATTCGCAAAGAACTAAAAAAACAAACCAACCTAAAGTGAACCCTACTGCATCTGGTTCAGACTGTTGCAAACTCCCTGATGCCTAAAAACCAAATTAATTAATGACAAATGCAAAAATGATGAGCTCTGTGGAGCTGTCCTCAATTCATTTACTGTGCCAGAGCTTGTGACTGTGATCCTGGTGACTTGCAGTTGGGACCTCAGGGCGCTGGCCTCCTCCCTCTAGGAATGTGAGACCTGTGATGAGGAGCCCTGTACTGCCTGGTGTCTTCTGCCATGCATCTTGCGCCCTGGAATCCAGGAAATCCTGGCTACCTGCAGTGTGCAGACAGCTGGCCCGGCAAGGATAGCGATGCCAGGTCCCAGGACGCCTCCCTGGTGGGGAGCAAGTGCCTCTCGGGTTGCAGCTACAGAAAGAGGGCGGAGACTGGCGCGGGGGGAGGGGCGGTACGGCGAGCGGTGGAGGCCGTGGTTTGGACATCAGCTCGGTGAGTCATGCCCTGGGCCGCTTTTTCCAGGAGTCGCAAATTCCAGTAACAGCAGATCAGGGACATCTCTCGGGGGACTGTTGAGCAATCATAGGTGCCTCTTGGCTCCATCTGGGCGGCTCTGGGGCCGCATCTGAAGAGCTTATCTTCCAAACCAGGTCCTGAAGTGCTTCCCGGTGTTGGTCCGTGGGCTTCCTGAAGCCAGGACGTTATTCTGCCCTGAAGTTGGAGGAGTCTGATGGGAACACTACGCCAGTCCCAACAGGGATGTGATTTTCTTTTCCCAAGTCCCGGGGTGGGACCCGGGTACCTCTTCCTTCTGCCCCTCCCTGTCCACTCTCTGGCCTGCCCCTCTCAAGGCCCATAGGGAGCCCCAGCAGGAGATAAGGTAGGAGGAAAGTGAGGGCATTCTCCCCAGCTTCCTCTTTGGGGGGCTGGAGGGGGCGGGTCCTTATGGGCTGACCATGCCCCGTAGGGGAAGGACAGCGCCCTCCAAGCAGTGACTTTACCTCCCCTGTCCCTTCTGGCCTAAGGGTGTGATGGCTCCCCCTGGCAGTAGCCCTGGGAACTGCACCATCCTTGAGGTGTCTTTAAACTCGGCCCAACCCCTTTATCAAACCCTCCTTGAGTGACTCCGTGAGAATGTACCACCTCCCAACTTCCGGGTACCTGAGTGACGTAAGCATTGCGGTAAAAGCCGACCTTATCAGCCTTTCTTCTCCCCTGCTGTTTCCACCACTCTAACCTACCACCCTGACATACTGGACTCTCAACCAGCCTTGTTCAAGGGCCCTTGCAGGCGTGGAGCTGAACGTGTCCGGCCACGGGGCAGGAAGCCCAGCTCCTTACCTTGGCTTAAATGCCCCGAGCCTGCGCCCCCAACGCACCTCCCTCGCGTCGCCCCAGCCTCATTTCTCAAACATGCCACGCTCCGTCCTCTGCTTGCTACCAGGTCCTCTGGGGCCCAGGAGGGGCAGTTCTGCTAGGTGGTCACATCTAATCCCCGGTCCTGCCAACTCCTGGAGGCAGACAGCCATTTTTTTATTTTTTTATTTTGGGCAGCATTGTGTTCCAGGAGCTGCAAACTCAAGGGCCTGAGGAACATGTCAGGTAACATAAACAAGGCGAGTGGCCAAAGTTAATAAAAATCATTCAGCCCTCTCAGTCTGGCTTTTGTTTTCCCACTTTTGACAGAAATGTGCAAGCAGAGAAATGTTTCCTTACTATAAACACACAAACACACACACACACACACACACACACACACACACACACGCAGGGCAGAGCCAATAATGGTGGCAAGTGGCAATCATCCTCAGGGTTGGGGAGCATCTTTGGTGTTGGGGAGCGATAGGAAGTGGGTCGAGAGTATAACAAACCACCTACCACTTGTTCGGGGCTGCCGTGGGTCAGCATGCATCAATATGGCCATGCCTGATTTTTATAGTCCACATCCATTTCGGTGCTCGGTGCCGTGGTGGACGGGTTATTAAACAGTTAGAATATCAAGCCCAACTAGGTGCAAAAATGGAAACCTGTAATGGTCACAGTCTGTGGCCACCAAGAAAAGCTCTTGGAGGTGAGAAACGAAGCGTGTTGTCAAAGGAAGCCTGTCTGTTCATGTAAGGGTTGATTCCCTATTCTAGGTTTGGTCAAGGGCTAATTCTCTTAAAGGTCTTACGAACCTGGCCGTGCTTTTCACATCTATTCTTCCATCAGAGGGATGTATACGAGTAGGTTCTCACACCTACCTTCCATGCCCAGCCAAAGCTATTCCAAGGCTTCTAGAGAAGGCAGAATGACCAGAGTTGTCCTGATAAAGGTAATGAGCAGATCAAGTGGGGGAGGGGTGCCACCGTGGAAGGCGGCGGCAGAAACAGGTGAAGGTTTTGGGAAAAAGTTCTCATTAATCACTGGCTCTAATGTATGAAGCAAGCTCTCCAGGGCTTCGGAAGCAGCAGGCTCCCGTCTGCTTCTACCTATTTGCATTATAAGCAGGAAGTTCACCGTCTGTTCCGACGCTAAGTGGATGTTAGCAGCACTTTATTGGATCAGCTCAAGGTGATTTAGATTTCTTCTTGAAACACACTCAGCATTTGATAACACTGGAGTTATCAAATGCTTTCTGGATAGATAGAATTACACCTCTGCCTATGCTAACCAACCAAAATGTGTCATCCAATGTGATAAATCCATTTGGTACGCAAACTGAGTCCCTAGAATTTCTGACTCAGGCTTATCCTGCTAATTCCCAGAACAAAGCTTCCCAACTTCTATTTGGGGTGGCCTAGGGCAGTGGCTTACAAACCTATGTTAGTCTTAGGACGCTTCACCTCCCAAATCCAGAAGGCTGCTATAGAAAGCTGACAAAGGTCAGGCTGCTCAGGGGAAAGCCGCTGAGAACACCTGAATGTGAGTTTGTCACCCTACTCCCTGTTGTCCCTTTCTCTTGTTGAACCTCAAAGCTGGGACACAATAAAAAACAGCTGTTCTTGAGTATTTCCAAATGGTCCAAGTCGTGTTAAAAACTCACAACCCAGACATGCAAAAACAAAGTTCCGTTTACCTAATGGAATTGCCCTTTTATCATTTATAATTATGTAATATTTCAAACACTCAGAGATGAATAGGACAAACCTTTATTTACCCACCACCCCCTTTTATCAAATCTGAGCATTTTGCTTTATTGCTTTGGTGCCTGTAATGACATAAAATATTACAGATACTGTTAAAGCCCCCCCCATATACCCCTTGGCTAATCCCATTTCCCTCTCCTCCCCCTCCCTCCCCAAAATAAACACTATGCTGAATTTGTATTAATAATTCCCATATAAGATTTTTACTATTAATACATGTATTAATACATATGAATATATACGTTTTGCCTTGAACATATGTGTTTATGCATACATATACATGTGTGTGTATGTGTATATGTATATGTGTGTGTGTGTGTGTGTGTGTGTGTGTATGTATATATATATATATATATATATATATTTCCCTGAACACCATACTGTATTGTTTGCATGAGGTCACACTTTACATTAATTTCATTCTATACATACTAATCGGCAGTTTGCTTTTCCAGCTCAATATATATTTTGGAGATTTATCCATGTTGAAACATTTAGGTCTGGCTCGTGCACTTGAACTGCTGCATCATCCTCATCTGCACAAATTTAAATGTTCATTTACCTCTTGAGGAATGTTAGTTGCCTCCAGTTTTTCACACAGATTGTTACAGTGTGCATTCTTATACCTGTCCCACTGTGAAAACCTATTCAGAGCAAAGGCTTTCAAACTTACCTGACTGCCACCCACTATTAGAAATGCATTTTACCCTGGGATCCAGCTCAACACACACACACACACACACACACACACACACACACACACAGTTCTCCTAGGAAACACTCAGAGGCACTCTTGTAATTTTTATCGTAATTTATTGTATTGCACTGCTTTCAATGGTGGTGGTGACTCACTCTATAATTCTACAACCATCGATGGGACTCCCAGTTTGAAATTCAATGCTCCAGAGCCTATACCAGAAAGTGGGATGGCAGGTTTGCAGGTGGTATATAGCCTTCAACTTTGCTGAAGATGGCTAGAGTGGCTATGCGAATTTACACTCCACCAGCAATGTATCAGAGTGCCTGCTGCTCCATGGCCTCATCAACACTGGCATCAACTGGCTTTTTAATTTTCACCAGCAAGATGAATGCAAAATGGTGTCTCATTGTGGTTTGAATCTGTACGTTCATGATGAGCAGTGTGGCGAAGCACGCTCCCACGTGTGTATTAGTTATCTGCGTTCCCTGGGTCTACGTTGCCTGCTTGTATCCCTTGCTGATTTTTTATTAGGTAGTTTCGTTTCGTCTGTAGCTTTCTTGGCCCTCTGCTTTTTTATTTAAATTTTATGATCAATTTATCTTTTTGCACTAAACACACTGGGAATTTCATAAAAATTGATCTAAATTTTATAGCTCATTCCGGGAAACTAACATCTTTATGAAGTTGCCTCTTCATCTCTGTGGAGTTTGCATACATTGTCATTACTCCCCATTTGTTCTGTGCCCTTCAACAATTTTATGTCTCTTTTTTCCATCTTCTCCATTTTAGCTACACTCATTCATGAGTTCTTTACAGTTCTGTTGCTACTATGAATAGTTTTTTTCTATTACTGTTCTAAATGACTCTTATTTCTTTTTCTTGCCTTGTAGCTCTGGTCAGAAGGTCCAATTCAGGGATGGATAGGAGTGGCAAGAGTGAACATCCTTGCCTTGGTCCTTATCTTTGAGGAAAAGCATTCAATCGCTAACCAGCAAGCATGATGCTAGGTGTAGGTTTTTCATCAGTGTTCCTTAGGAGATGGCATAGTTCCTTTTTATTCCTTCTTTGATGGGAGTTTTTAATCATTACATTTTGTCAAATGCTTTTCTTGCGTCAATTGAGATAATTGTGAGGTCTTGTTCTTCAATTTGTTAATACGAGTTCTATTAATAGATTTTTCTGGTGTTGAACAATTATTCATCCTTGAAAAATAATTTTTAATGTAATTTTAAATTTTACTTAAATGTAATTTTTAATATCACCATTAACATATTAATATTTCCTTTTTAAAAGTGAAAATACTTCTGTATATTTTCAAATGTATGGCATTTTCCTGGATAGATGCACAAGAAATTTGTTATGATGTTTGTCTCAAGGAAAGGGCAGGGTGGCTGAGGGAGGAGAGAGAGAAGCAGTCCTAGTAAATCATGTCCTTTTGGAATTTTGTTCCAGGAGCATTTAAATCCTTTTGAAAATATTAAATCAAATGAAAACATTACAGAGTTTGTCACCCTACTCCTCTTGTCCACTGTGCCCAATTCTCATTCCTTCATGGCCTCCCCTGAAATTGCAATTCACAAATTTGGAGTGCTTCCTGAGAGATATTCTTTGCATTTGCAAACATTGTAATATTTTAGGTTTTCAAAAGGAGAACAGTGCTGGCTTCGGCAGCACATACACTAAAATTGGAACGATACAGAGAAGATTAGCATGGCTCCTGGGCCAGGATGACACACAAATTCACGAGGCATTCTGTATTTAATAAATATAAATAAATAAATAAAAAGGAGAAGATACTATCATATTCTTCTAGTGCTTTTCTCCTGCTTTTATATAAATCTATGTATTTATCCACAGAAACTACAGAGTAACATAATGTGTTGTATATGTGTGTCATGTAGATGAAATCATACTGCAACTGTAATTCTACCTTTTTGCTCTATTATTTGTTTAGGAGCATTATTCATATTTTTACATACAGACCTAGCTGCACAGGATTATAAAATATGAAAACATGTCTATTCTTTTATCTACCCTAGAATTGTTCTAGGGTAGATACAGAGTAGTGAAATTGTTGGTTCTTAGGGTATACACATTTGTTGGCGTTTTAACAAATACAACTAATTTGCTATACAAAGTGACTATACCAGTTTCTTTAATGCACCATCAAGCATTTCTCTCGGTCTTGTGCACATTCCCCTACTGACTTGCTGTGACCTTGATTGAGCAAGACATGTTTTCTCTCTAGATTCTTGGCGGATGCTCAGTGACTCCATCTGCGGGAGGAGGGAGTTGGGTGGCCCTCACAAGTGTAGGAGTTGGCATGATGATAGGTTGTGCAGCCTCAAAGTGGGTCGGGAATGACTGCCCGAGAGAAGACAGTGAGAGGAGGAGGACGCGGGTGGCAGCCAAGCTGAAGGCAGACAATGTATGCACTTGGTCCTCATCTCTGATTCTCCATTAGCGAGTGAGAATTTATCTGGAGCGTTCACCCAAAAGCCCCCTCTGGAAGGCCCGGGTACTCTCTTCTGGGGGAACTTACCTCCTAGGGTCTCCTCCCAGAGAAAGAAATGACAAAAATGACAAGCAAGTTTAGCAAATTGTGTGTATGGTAATATTGCCCTTAAACAGATAAATGCTCTTAACAGATACAGAGCAACATAATTGCACTGGTCAAAGATAATTACAGGATTTATAGACAATATTAAGTCATAATGTACTACAGATAGTGTGGTCTAGGAATGGAACACATGTTTACAACTATATGAAGAATGTTTTTCTTTTTGTCCCTGTCAGGGTGATGCTGTGACTGAATGTGTGAGCACCTTTGGAGAAGTCTAAATTTGAGCAACTTTAGAATGTGTGATGGACCAAATGCCCTGCCACCTTCTCTGCCCTACCCATGCTGAGGCTGGCAGTAAAAAGAAACATGTAATGTTTCTAAACCTGATGTGTATGTCGGTAGCCCACACTTTGAGCAAATCTGAGTGCATTTTATGGATGCATTTAGGCTTATTTTTAGTAGAATAAGAGAAAAAAAATTATTCTTTGGAGTTAAGAAAAGGGGAGAGATTGATAAGGATGAAGTGGATTCTAAGACATGGTAGACAGACATCCACGTGGACCACAATGGATGTGGATTCTGACCACAATACAGGTGGGTTCTGGGACAGGGACAAGGTAGGTTCTGGGAACTGTTAGAAGTGGTTTCCGGGACAGCCGTGAGAAGTGGATTCTGGGACACGGTAGAGGTGGGTTCTTAGGTCAGGAACCAGGTGGACTATGGGACGGGCGAGAGGAGGATTCTGGACATGCTTAGTGGTGGGTTCTGGGACAGGGACAAGGTGGATTCTAGGGCAGCAACAAGTGGATTGTGGGACAGGAAAAGATGGATTGTGGGCAGGCTGCCTGACTCCGAGGTCCCAGAACCCACCCATGCATAGTTCCCCTGGAGCCCTTAACTCGTCCCATGGCCACTGTGGCGTTATTTTTCTCCCACAGGCCTTAGCGCTAACCGCACTTCCTCTGAGAGGCCTCCCGGGCCTCCACGCCCTCATGAGGCCCCGCCCCCCGTTACACACTCTCATCCTGGCTGGTACTTGTGTCCGTACCACTCCCACCTGCAGGCGATTGCAGAGTTACACCTATGACTCCTTGGACACCGTTTACTCCCGGTAGGACTGTGACTCCCTGCCTACAGCGGCCTTGTCTGAACCCCTCATCACAGACCACAGGGCCAGGCACAGAGAGGTGACCCAATCACTATTTGTATTGAACGAATGAGTTTTCAGCGAGACTCAGGATCCTGTTTGATTTACGGTTTCATTCCGAGTGCCTGAGAGGCCTTGTAAGTAAGTGTATGCTGAATCAATCAATAAAGGAAAAAGGACAGTAAGGCAGGAGGAATGAGGGAGGAAAGAAGCGGGAGGGAAAGAGAGAGAAAGCAGGAAATGTAGGAGGGAGAGGCTCAGCAAAGAACAGAGGCCGAGAGAGGCACAGACGGAGACGAGGAAAGAATGAATTAATGCACGCCGGACTTAATGAATTAACTGAATTCGGACTGGGCGGGCGGTGCGTCTTACTGCCAAGGGTCACGGCCGCTCTGGCAAAAGCCACCCGAGGGGGTGGCGCGAGTCCCGCCTCGGGTCACCCGCAGCACGACTCGCGCAGGTCGGCATGTCGCGGGTCCCAGCCTGCCCACCGCCCCCGCGCCGGCCCCGCCCCGCCGCGCCCCTTCCCCGTCCGCCCAGTCGCGCGCGGCATTGTGGGAGTTGTGGTCCTCGCGGCTCCGCGGAGCGCGGCGTAGGCATCGGCGGGGCATCGGCTTGGCTCCGGCTTGGGCTCCCGCGACGTGGGCCGGGCAGCGGCGGGGCGGTGGCTCAGCGACGCGGGCAGGGGGCGTCCGCGCGTCCGCGCCCTCGGGCGGAGGAGTCGCCGGGGCCCCAGCAGCCATCCCTGCTGACCGCGCGCTGGGCGCAGGTAAGCTGCGTCTCCGGGGAATGCGGGGCGGGAGGGCTGCACGACCCGGCCAACCCCGCGACTGGACTGGCCCGGCGGCTGCAGGCCCGCGATCCCCACGGCTGCTGAGGATGCTGTGGGGCGCCGGCGCCCGCCTGCACCCCTCATCCCGGCCCGGCGGAGGGCCCCGGCCGCCCGACTCTCTCTACGTGCTGAGCGCCGCCGCCTCTGCTGTGTTCGCGGTCAGAGCCGGGCATCACCCTCCGCCTCCCCTTTGCCCCATCGCGGTCCCCTCCATCGTGTTAACGCCCCCACCCACCTTCAGCACCCTCTTCCCAGTGACCCTCCACCTTGGTCCCTTTCCTTGCTGCCTCTCCCGCTTCCCCCAGCCCTGAGCATCACCCACTTCCCATATTTCCCGTGGTGACCCTTCTTCCCTGCCCCTTGAGTTATCACCATAAGCCTCTGTCCCCTACTCTTTGGCTCATCGCCCACTTTTCCTGTCAGTTTGCCCCATGCCCGCGTCCCATCCCCCTCCTCCCCTGACTCCTGATGGTCACCATCTGTGTTAATCCATCCTCTGCCCTCCCCCTCCCCAGAGTGAGTGGCTGCTGAAAACCTGGCCAGGAAAGTCAGGAGGAAAGGTCTCCAGGTCCCCACCGGGAAGGGCTGGCCCCCGGGGATCTCCAGGCTCCTGGATGGAGGGGGCTACACATATCACACACCTTGCTCAGCGCTGCCTGCTCCGGTGGGGGCAGGGGGCGAAAGGGGTGGGGTGGGGGGGCTTCTGAGGTGGCCTGGCAGCACCTTGAGAGTGACCAGAAGCTCTTAGCCCTGGGCAGCCTCTTGAACTGGTAATGTGATCTGGTTTAGCCAGGTTACAGCTCTAAGTCTGTCCCCCAGGTGTTCACTGTACCTGAAGTTATATTTGATTGGACTTGTTCACCAATTGGCCGTGAATTTGGACCCTCTTCCCCAGAGCCGGCTGACCTTTAAGATCTGGAGTTGCATATTGTTAAAGTGCAGTACTGCAGTGAGATGTGCCCATCCCTAATGAGGACAGACATGAAAAATGAACATGAACGGATGTGTGAAGGAAGCTGGAAGTTTCTGTGGTCACTGAGACCGGAGCAGGGACAAGGGGAGAACCCACGCCTTACCCCCTGGGAGCTGTGAGGGGCAAGTGTTTGAACCAGTACTTAATAAACTGTCGATCACCCTGCAAATGTAAGAGAGCCTTTTAGTGTCACATTTCAGCTGTGAGTTTGTTAATCCACCTCTGGGCTCAGGGGCCTGCCTGCATATTTTGGCTAGAAGTAACTGACAGGTCTGAAAAGTCCTCACTTCAGCTCTCTGCAGGGTTCGAGACCTTGTGAGCAGGGCCCGAATCTGGGGCTCAGGCTTCAGCATCTTTATTGCCTTTTGTTTAGCGCTCAATCCAGGGAGCGCTCGTGGCTGGACTGTCCGGAATGAGCCTTCCCCGAGGAGTGGATAAGCAGCAGGTTGTCCAGCGAAGTGACTCCTTTATCACGTGCCCTGTCTTCCATGTCTTCATTTTGCTGCATTTAAACTGTAGCGATTAGCAGAGTTGATGGGAACTAACAATTAACAGGTGTTTGTCAAATTATCACCCTCTCACTCTCAGAACATTTAAGAACACCTCTCCTCCTGAGAGAGGACTTTTAGAAGTTCCAATTAGGGGTTTCCGCTCAGTGATGGGGGAAATCCTTTTAGGAAGGTGCTTGTTATCAGTGAGCAGGTGGTAGTTGGCACTGAATTTTAGGAGTCCTGGGGTTCTGTTTGGGAGATGGCTTCCAAACAAAACTCCTTTTGTCCAGGTTTTCTTTCCCTTCTCCTAGAGAGGAAGTAGCTGCCCGTTGTGATAGGACTAAGAGAACCAGGGGTACGAGGGGATCTTTGCCATCCAGTGGGGCCCGGCCTCTTCCTCTTCTCAGGAATCTGTGAGGTAATGGGGAACGTGTGAGAAAAAAAATTTAGCTTCCCACTCTTGTATTTTCCCTAGAAACGTAAGAACTGTACATGAATATTCAGCATGTATTTTTTGGACTACTAAACATTATAGTCAAGTGATTCTTGATGCAGTCGAAGCTGGAAAGATGCAACGAGCAAGTTAATGAGCACCCAAGGTTTCTCTTTCTTTGTGGGCTTTGCAGTCTGGGGACAAAAAAGACTGTCACTCGAGATGTGTGGCAACAAGAGTGCCCAGAATCTACCTTTGGCTTTTGGGATTCTCAGTCCTGAGATCTCGCTTCCTGCTGCCCCACCTTTGGTTTGTTGGCTAATCCAGATGGGATGCCACACAGCTAGCAGTCACCGCACGCTGAACGCTCGCTGTGACATGAGCATCGTTCATTGTCGTCCAGTGAGCTGAGCATTATTACCCCAGCTCACAGATGGGGAAACTGAGACTCAGCCCGGAAGTGAGCTGCCCAGGGTTGGGATTAACACTCGGTCCCGCCCATCTCCAGTTGGGGTTCGTAATCTCTCTGCTACATTACAGGAATTTTCAGGCCACATTTAGTCCCCAGAGAAAGGGGAGGGTACAGCATTCCCGTTTCCTTAGTTGTCTTCTCACATTCCTGAAAGAAGAGAGAGGGCAGCGTACGGATCGAGTTGTCAGTTATTTTGCTCCTACGTGAGGGAGTACATTGGACTTGTAGGAGAACATGGGCCCGGCCATTCGCATCAGAAAAAGCAGGCTGGACGGAGGGTTTCAGCTGGGAAACGTGGCAGGGGTTCTGCAGACACGGGAAGCGTGGCCGCTGGGCTCTGATCATGCTTTCAGGTTTTTAGGATAATCAGAGTGCTAGACACTGGCAAGGTACGTGGCAAAGCACTTCTGTCTGTTTTGGAGACGGACCTCCAAAGGCTTCTAATTCCGTTCATCTCATCATGTGACTTTCCTAACCCTGTGGCTGGGGCCAGTAGTCAGTCTCCTGAGCAAGTAGAAGATGCCGTGTCTGCCACAGCTGCCACCCCAGAGAGTGCACTTCCTTGTCCAGCTTGGTGGAGGCCCAACCCATGTCAGAAGGAGAGATTAAATAAGATGGATGACGAGCTATGAAAAGAGAAAGTAAAATGGAGAACATGCAGTTTTAAAGTTCCTTTGCCATTCTTAAGATGCTTTTGAATCCAGATGTCTCTAATTAAAGGTACAGAGATTTAAGGAGAATAAGCACTTCTTCAACACCTACTATAAAAGAGTGTAGCCAAATGGATAGACGTCACTTTGAAGGCAGATGGGGTTTGTGTCCCTGCGGCGTCTCCTGCACTCAGGGGGTGGGTTATGACGGGACCTCTCCGAGCCTCCGTCTGCTCATCTGTAAGATGGAGTAATAGCACCACCTCGGGATGACGTGAAATAGATGGGACCGCTGCGATTGTCAGGCAGCACTTGCTGCAGAGGAAACACTGCTGGCCTTTTGGGGGATGGGGGTGGAGATGGGGGCAGAGGCTCCACAGGATTGAGGAGTGTGTCCCCCTGGAACTTTACATCTCAGTTAAGGACCTTGCCAGGTGTAAACATTTATGGTGGGTTTTTTATTTGTTTCATCCCAGGCTTGAACTTCCTAAAAAAAATAATGTCACGGTGACAACCCCACTTGCTGACATGGCATAAAGCAACTCCTCCCGCCCTGCCCACACTGACTTTCGCCGGGAGTGGCGTGGTGGGTGCGAGTGGCCTCGTTGTTTGTCGATGCCACCCTTAGCAGGATCCGAGGAGAAGTGGCAACCATGCCTCCCCCTGCCACAGCTGCCCCTTCACCCCCGTGCTAACCTGCATGGTGTGGGTGCCCTTGGGACCCCAGAGGACTGACTGTCTGAGCGTGCTTCACATCCTCCACAACAACTCCCCCAAGATGTCGCTCGAGTGGCTGGTGGCCTGGAGCTGGTCACTGGATGGCCTGAGGGACTGCATCGCCACGGGCATCCAGTCTGTGAGGGACTGCGACACCACGGCGGTCGTCACCGTGGCCTGCCTGCTGGTCCTGTTCGTGTGGTACTGTTACCACGTGGGCCGGGAGCAGCCCCGGCCCTACGTCTCCGTCAACGCCCTCATGCAGGGCACAGACGCCAGCGGGCTGCAGAACGGGTTCGTGTACTGCCAGTCCCCCGAGTGCGTGCGCTGCACCCACAACGAGGGCCTCAACCAGAAGCTCTACCACAACCTGCAGGAGTACGCCAAGCGCTACTCCTGGTCCGGTATGGGCCGCATCCACAAGGGCATCCGCGAGCAGGGCCGCTACCTCAATGGCCGGCCCTCCATCCAGAAGCCCGAGGTCTTCTTCCTGCCTGACCTTCCCACCACACCCTATTTCTCCCGGGATGCCCAGAAGCATGACGTGGAACTGCTGGAACGGAACTTCCAGACCATTCTGTGTGAGTTTGAGACCCTCTACAAAGCTTTCTCGAACTGCAGCCTCCCGCAGGGCTGGAAAATGAACAGCACCCCCAGTGGGGAGTGGGTCACCTTTTACTTGGTCAATCAGGGCGTGTGCGTTCCCAGGAACTGCAGGAAGTGCCCACGGACGTACCGCTTGCTCGGAAGCCTTCGGACCTGCATTGGGAACAATGTTTTTGGGAACGCTTGCATCTCTGTGCTGAGCCCCGGGACTGTGATAACGGAGCACTACGGACCCACCAACATCCGCATCCGATGCCATTTAGGTATGTCACCGGGCTGGGGTCCCCCACCGTACCCCCGTCCAAGTACAGGCCGCCTGATTTATGGGAATCCAGATGCCCCCAAAGCCCAGTAGCCAGAATTGTGCTTTTTCACATTCTTCACTGTACTTCTATCACAAATTGCTGAATCACCTGTAAACAAGCAGAGATTGGGTCAAAGGAAAAACTCATGATGAGTATAAACCTAATTTCTGACAGAAGCCCTGTGCGGAGGAGCTTTCTGCAGTAATGAACAGGGTCTCCATCTGCATGGCCCAAGCCTGGTAGCCAGTAGCCACACGTGACTGTTGAGTGCTAGCTGGTGTGACCGAGGAACTCAGTTTTTAACTGAATCTAAATTTAAATTCAAATTTCAATGGCCACATGTGGCTAGTGGCTAACGTCTTGTCCAGCGGGGCTCTAGAACATAGACTGTTAGGGTTACTGAGGTTCACGATGACGTCGGGAGGCTGTGAAAGATGCATAGGTGCCTTCTGAGTCTGCAAGGACGAGAGGATACTTGGTGGTGATTTTACCCAGGTTCTCGGGAAACCGGTAACACGCGTACTGTGTGTAGCCGTGCTTTGGAGAACAGGTTGGAGTCAGATTGCCTGTGTTGCATCCCGGCCCCTGCACAAGCTAGCTGTGTTACTTTGGGCAAGTCACTTCACCTCTCTGAGCCTCCGTGTTTGCATTTGGAAGCGGATTTACCTTGAGGACCTGGGAAGAGAGTGTGTATTGTAAGACGTTTGTTCACACAGAGCCGGATAGAGGGCGAGCGCTTAATAAAAGTGGGCTTGGAAACAACTTGGAAAACAGGGATATTAGTCCCCGGAATGCCTCATTCGTTTCTGGTGAGTCGTGATGATGGCTTTGTTACTGGGGGCGATGGCACCACCGCTTAGCATCCCAGGCTAGAGGAGCATGCTGGGAGTCTTGGCAAGGCCCAGCTTTGGGAGTCTGCAGTTCTGCCTTGGCCTTGGGATGGAGGCAGCAGCCCGATGTGGGCCGGAGCAGAGGTTGGTAATTACCTCCGCAGAGGAGCCTTGGGGCTGCCTGGGGGGGCCTGAGCGGCATGCCCCAGGCCCTCCACCCCATCGTCCGCCGGAGCCCTCTGCTTCTCATGCTACCTCCCCCCGCACCCCCCGGGGATTCTCACACTGTGGCTTGGACAGAGGGCTTCACTGCTTTCAAAAACAGAAGGAACTACATTGGAGCAGTTAACACAGTATTTCGGGAGGGAAGGCAGGTCAGGGCTGAGGCTCTGGAGGAGGCGGCCTGACTGTTATAGCTGTGTTACTTCAGGCCAGTCTCTCTGTGCCTTGGCTTCCTCATCTGTAAAATGGGGAGATGGTGTTTATCTCACGGGGTCATGGAGAGGATTAAATAAAGTACTGTCTTCTGTAGCTACGTGACATGGCACGTTCACAGCGTTGGATAAGCTAGTAGGAATTAGGATCCAGTACCACACTGCAGTGTGAGAAAGGGTCCAGAAGACGTGTCTCTGCCCTCAGGGAACCGGTGGGAAATGGACAGGCTTTGGAAGCACACGTACCTGGACTCCGATCTGTGAGCCCCATCTGTCAAGTGACCTTGGGCAGGGCCCTGAAACTCTGAGGCCCGCCGTCTCCTCTCTCTGAAGGAGGTAATGGCACCCCCGGAAGGCTGGTGGGGGGATAAGAAGTGCTGTGTGGCAGATAAAGGGGCTCTGATGAACCTCAGCGGTGAGGCGCCCGTCCATGACCAGTAAAATCCCTGTGCAAGGCACCGGGGCATGCTGAGGTCAGAGCACGCGAGGGCTGCGGGTGGGCTGTCGGGGGGGTGGGTTGACCTTGAAGGATCGCTGGGACTGCCAGGGTAGAGCAGTGGGGGAACCTTCCCCTTGGGGCTTGGGGAGCCATGTCTGGCCTGCTGGGGCGCCCATCGTGGAAGCTGAGCTTGGAGGGTTCGGGTGGCAGCAAACCCCAGAGGGCCCCATGCCAGACTTCGGAATTGAGGCTCTGTGCAGTGGGGAGCAGCGCCGTTCTTGCATAAAGTTTTGCCTTTTGCGGTTTTTAAACGCTTCAGAATGATGTTGGGGAAGGGTGTTTGAGGGAAGAATTCCAGGCAGGTGTATTGAGTAGGAAGGGCTGGTGGCAAGAAAAGCAAAGGTTTCCCTCCTGCACATTAATGCCTTTCGTGCAGTGTGTGGGCGCGCGTGTGCGTGTGTCTGTGTGCGTGCATGCATGCGCACGTGCACGTGTGAGTGTGTGTATCACACCCATGCAGGCCCTCTTTGTGAGCTGTCGTTCCCTTCTCGGCCCCACTAGTTACTGGCCACCAGGAAGAGTGGGCCACGTCATGTTCCCCGTGTGGCAGCAAGCCTTGAAAGACACCCCACTGCGGTGTGGCTGTCCCCAGGGCCCGGCCCAGCTCCCGGCCGGATTTGCCCAGCGTTTCCTCTTTCCACCGGCATGCCCACATTCGTATCCCCCTAGGAGGGAGACAGAGGTGTACTTGTTTCACGTGAACTTGAGTGTTGGCAGAGAGAGTCTAGAGGAGGAGGTCAGAAGCAGGCCAGGCCTGGGATGGGCCTGGTGGCCATACCTCCACCAGTTACCTGGCTGAGGCAGAGCAGGCATCTGTGGTTCTGGAACTGCGCTCTTGAATGCCACCCCTTGTCCTGTCTTTCGTCTGAGTTGTGATTGGTGGGCCCGCCCCTCCAGATGACTGCAACCCCAGCCACTGCTCTGCATGTGCCCGGGCCATTGGTGTGGCACACATTTGCTGAGCCCGCTAGAGGTGGCATCACCTATCTCAACCCCATGGGAACCCACTGGACAGCTCTGGCCCAGACCTCACCCAGCATTGCGTCTTGAGCGCACTGTCACAAACCTCAGGATACAACCTTTGACGCCACCTGGACAGAGGTTACTGGAGACAGAGCCCCATCCAAATGGCCAACCCTCGGGAAAGGGTGCATGAAAGTGCATTAGCGTGTTCAGCACATTCGTGCCAAATAAGCACGATTCACCTCTCATTTGCCTTTCGTGCGAATGCTATCAAATTCCTGGGCCGCCTCGCTGCGTGGTACCAGCAGATCAGCACTTGTTTGCCTTGCCCACCCGAGTGCCCGCCAGCTGCCAGCCTCCCAAAGTGGGGGCCCTTTCTCCCCCTTCTCCCACCTCCCTCAGTGGTTGGCGGGGACAGAGCAGCAGACCCTAAACCAGAGAGGGGCCTGGGTGCACAGGACGAGCCCAGGCCGTGTGTGGGGCCTGTTCTATTCCCAGCAGCCACCCGAATGCTGTAATTCGGGGAGTATTGATTACTTCTGCCAACTAAACTGGGTGTGGGCAGGAGGCAGGCATGGTGGGCCACTGGAAGGCTGGTGCGGAGTGGTGGGGGGAGGCAGAGGTGAGTAAGCAAGGGGTTGGCAAGCCAGCCAGCCAGGCCGTGTTCCTGTCGTACCGTGGTGCGCGCAGGGAGTCCTTCAGCGGCTCAGAGAAAGGGCGCGTCCTTCTGAAACCCTGGGGCAGACGGTCCCTGCAGACAACCACTTGTTCCTAAACACCTTCTCCACCTGGACCAGCAGGTTGGGGTGCACATGAACAGAGGACACGGCCTGTGGGGCTGTCTTCATCCAGGCCCGTGAGCAGCGCCCGAACCCCTTTATAGCCCCACCCCCCAGCAGGTGTTGACAGGAATGGGGGAGGGCAGTTTAGCGTCAGAGTGGACAGTCTCAGCTGATCCAGTGAAATGTATATCGACGCTGGAGACATTAGTAAGTGCAGGAAGGTCGGCAATCACTTACCGCTGCTGCGAATGCAGTAACGAGCATCTATCATACGGTCCAGAGCCTGTTTGGAGCCACACAGATTTGGATTCAAATCTCAGCTCTCACAAGGACTAAATAAGGACAACCAACAGGCCACTTCGCTTCTCTGCGTCTTACTCCATCTGGGAAGTAAGTGAAGTGATGGCTATAAAGTATTTAACACCAACCTGCTCTAAGTCTTCAGTTATTGGTTACAATGACAGTGGTTGTGTAGCCCTGGTGGGTAAGTATGCTGATGTTCCCCCTTTACAGACAAGGAGGCTATGCCTCAGAGAGGTTGAGTGCTTGCCCAAAGTCACACAGCACTAAGAGCCAGAACCAGTCTCTGACTCGAGGTCCTCTGTCCTTCCCAGTCCTCCATGTGGTCTCTGTTAGAACGCTTACTGCACATGCGCTTCCTGCACTTACCCATTTCCGGTTCCAAGAGTGCATTAAAATACCCTGCCTGTTACAGAAAAAGCTGTTTCGTGTTTGTCATAAGGGGCGTTAGGTCACAGGGGGAATGCCAGCTGGCCCAGGGTCACGCTTGTCTGTGAGTCACTGGGGATGGATGAGAACACCATAATCCCAGCCCCTGTCCCAGGGTCAGCCCTGCTGGAGAGTTACCAGTCTGACCCAGCCTCTTCCGAATCCACTAGAGACAGGGGCCCAGTGTCTCAACCAGACCCCACCTTCTGGGGTTTGGCACCCCAGCCTGGGATTCACTGCTAGTTTTAAGCCTCGGGGTCTTTACAGAGGTATCCGTCTGTTTCCTCTTGGCGATCAGGCATCTCCTTAGGGGTGTTCTCCAGTATTCTGGAACGAGGCTTGGGAAACTTAGATTAAGCATGCTGTCCTCGGGCACCCGAAAAAGAGGGTACTGTGTGAACTGTGTCTTTAATCTCGCCTATGGAAAGGTCGGGTTCTGAACCTGGCTCCCTCACTTTTCAGGGGCCCCATGGTTGGGCTTCAGGAGTCTTAAATGCCTAGAGCAAGCCTTGGCTCCTGGCTTTAATCAGAGGAGTCCATGACCAGGAACAGATTAAGCCAATGGAGGAACGAGTTTTTCCAAGGAGCACAGTGAGGACCCAGGTGCACAGCCTGTGTTTGCCCCATTGAAGTACACCCCCCACCCCAAACGGGGCACCCAAGGGGTAAGGGTAAAGATTGGGTGCTCTCCCCACAGCAGCCCATTCCCTGACTTCCGGCCGTCCCTGACTTCCTGTCACCCCTGATCCTGCCTGCCTTCATTTCCTCCTCTCTGTCCCCAACCCCAGGTCTGAAAACTCCCAGCGGCTGCGAGCTGGTGGTGGGGGGCGAGCCCCAGTGTTGGGCAGAAGGCCGCTGCCTCCTCTTCGATGACTCTTTCCTACACACCGCATTCCATGAAGGTGAGTGTCTGCCTTCCCTATGGCTGTTGTTTTTTAATTGGCTTTATTTTTTAGTGTAGTTTTAGGTTTCCAGAAAAATTGAGCAGAAAGTACGCATCATCCCCATACAGTTTCCCCTTATATTAACATCTTGCATTCCATGTGGTACATGTTGTAGTTGATGAGCCAATATTGACACATTGTTTTTAATTAAAGTCGTAGTTTACATTAGGGTTCACTCTTGTCCATACTGTGGGTTTTGACAAATGTATAACAATAGGGAGCCACCATGACAGGACCACACGAAATAGCTTCACTGCCCTGAAAGTCCTCTCTCCACCCGCCACGAGTTCCTCTCTCCCTCTGCCCGTTTCCTTGTATGTACTCTGCTCGGAACCCTGGGAAGCCGTGATCACAGCCTTGACCGGAGAGGTGGAGGTCGTCCGATCTGTGCCCAAAAGCTGCCTGTGTGGGCTCCCGCGCTGCCCGGGTCCTGGTTCCAGGGCTGTTTGAACCTCTCCTCTCTCACCCCCCACCCAGGTTCAGCAGAGGATGGCCCACGAGTGGTTTTCATGGTGGATTTGTGGCACCCCAACGTTGCAGCAGCTGAACGGCAGGCCCTGGATTTCATCTTCGCTCCAGGCCGATGAGAACATTTCCCAGGCGGGGTCGGCGAGCACGGCCGCGCGTCAGCCTGGGCAGGCGTGGTACGGTCCGGCGCCCACCCGCGTGACTGATTCCACGCTTAGAAACCTGCCTCGACAGAGAGCTCCTGTTTGGGGTATCTATACCCCGTGGGGTCTTCTTTCCTTGGGTTAGTGTAAGTGGGAGATTTTCAGCTTGTATTCCTAGATTTTTTTCCTTCCGATCATTTGCTTCTGCAGTTCCTTCCTGCCTGATGGCGCATTATTTTGCCCTGTGACCAGAGGCTCGGCACCCCTGTGGTCTATGTCACCTTGCTTCTTGATTTTTTCAGTCCTCTGAAATAATCAAATGGTTATTTGTCTGAATGTAACAACGTAAATCTTCTTGTGGTCACCTTAAAAGAAAAAAAAAACAAAAACAAAAGCAAAACACTGCAAACCAGAGCGCTGGAGAACTTGGTCTCTGCTGCTGTCACGTCGCACAGGGGACTCCTCAGTTCCCCCAGAAGCCTGGGGAGCGTCTGTCGTCTCGGCACCCAGCGGGCTTCGCTGGCAGGGTGCACACGATCAGGGGCAGTGCACAGTGTCACGGCCTGGGGAAATGTCACCATCTGCTCATCTATTCCCGGGCCCTGGCTGGTCCCTGACGGCTGGTGGGACTGGAGGCTTGCCTGTTAACACCGTTTTCCTTCAGAGCTGAGGCTGGTGTCCTCAAGGGCCCAGTGGGGCTCCCGCGGATCAGCCACAGACGTGAAATTCACTTACCTCACTGCCTACAGAAGCCCTACTGCCAAACTGGGCGGGACAGGTCCCTGTCTCAGCTGTCTTGATGATGAACTTGGAGACCACCAGGTTGGCTGCTTGGAGCTAGGGCGGGATCAGACCTCACTCATCCAGTGACATTCTGGAAAGCCTTTCTCTGGCAAAACTGGAATCGTAGATCTGACCAAAGTGTCTGTTTTGTTTTGGAATTTTGTTGCTTATGATTTTCCATTTATTTGTCTGTACATAAATGTTCAAATGCTGGACTCGGAGATGGTGGAAGAATCAGCCCTGTCTTTGTCTTTGTCCATGGTGTGTGCTGAGTGACGGCAACCTACGCCAGTGTGTAAGCAAGGACACCGGGAAGACCTACACATGCACAGGACCTACCATCCGGTGCTGGCATTGTGGTCTCCTGTGACAGACGTGGCCAGCTGGAGGCACTAAGTCTAGAAACAGCCGCCTGTGGGCCAGTGTGTGACAGGGCAGCCTCCAGCCATACTGGAGAGGCCCTTTTTGAATAATGTATTAAGGCAGTGTCGGATGGATAAGCCGTGGAGCGGTCTGGAATACACAGCTTGTCACGCGTGCACGTGCAGCGTTTCTGTCCACACGGAAACCAGCAGCTCCTGTGAGGAACAGCTGTCAGAAGTAACATCTGAAATGCGCCAGGCAGTTACTAGCAAGTGTGCAAAGAAAACGTGTGTACAGTTGAGTACAATTTCTACAAGATATTTTTCATTGATTAGAGTGCAGGAAAGGGCAGACATTTCAAAACACCTGAAGTCTTTTTACTCATTAAGTCTTTGTTAAAGAATCACTGAGGTGCATGATTTCTGTACATAACTGCTCTACGTTTACAAGGCTAACAGCCCACACAGGTACCAGGCTCCCTGTACTCGTGTGACATGGTTGGAGAACAGGAGATAAATAAAAGATGTTGCTGAAAGCCAGAGTGAAAAGGCAAAGTTGTCTGTTGGGAAAAAGGTGTGACTTGGGCAGAAGCCTTAAGAGGGGCACATGTGTGCATTTGAGGCTCTTGGTTTTTAGATCATGTCACAGCGACAGCTGGGACCCTAAGCGTAATCCAGTTCAGCGAATGAAGTAACACGTAGCTCTAAAACACCAGGCGTGGGGTGGGGGCAACGAGCAAATCCATGGAATGTTAAGGAACTGCAGAGGTCACACTGAGCAAAGAACAAGGACACTGGCTTCAGGACAGCTGCGATCTGGGACTCGGCACCAGAGCTCGTGCCCGTGAGACCTCGGGCAGCTCACGGAGCCGCTGTGAGCCTCAGTTTGTTCCACTGCAGAGACAGTGCCTGGACCCAAAGCAACGACACTGGTTGCCTTCCTGCTGTAGCAGTGGTTCTGAGTGCTAAGGACGAGTAAGGGAGGGAGGGATGAACACGTTTGATGGGGTGTTGGGGTGCGTGGTGTGGCTAACCACAGGGCGGGAAGCCCGTTCCTCACTACATTTCTGTTTCCCTTTGTCTTAGAAGAGGGACCGGTGAGGCTGCTGGCCTGGCTGCGGAGTGTTTTCCTGGGCAAGCCCGCTTTCAGGCTGCAGCCCTGGCTGGGCTTCCACAGCAAACGGAAGAGCCCCATACGCGGCGGGGCACAATGTTTCTCACGCTCCTGAAGTGCCTTGCCAGCTAGGCAACTGCTAAAGTAATTCACATGCTACAGCTGGGGATGCTCAAGGTGACAAAGAAGGGCCAGGGTCCCCCCCCCCCCCCGCCCCCAGCTTCAGATGAGAAGCCTGGCCATCTACGCTGCGACAGCCTGCCTCAGCTTCGAGGCCAGATGGCACAAGGTCACATCCCAGGTGTCCCAGGCACCTGCTCATCGGCCCCCAAATTCACCTAGATTGTCTGGGTCCCAAGTCCTCTTTTGGTGACAGTGACCCCACTCGTAACATCGATTGCTCAACAGAATATAGTGGGGGAGGGGGAGGGTAATCCTAATCCACTGGTTCTTGACTTTGGCTGCACAGCACAATCACCTGGGGAGTTTTTGAGAAATACTGATGCCCATGCCCCACCCCAGAGCATCTCAGTTTTTTGTTGTTGTTCAGGGGCTGGGGCCCACATCCTGGTATTCGTTTTAACTCCATTCCTGCCCTGATTTTAATGTGTAATTGGAACTCTGGGTCACTGCCCTGAGTAGCAAGAAATGGCAAGGCCTTTGAAACCAGCCAGCTTGAGGTTGGAGTCTGGGCTGTGCCCCGCGTAATGCCGGGCAGGCCACCTAACCTTGGCCTCGGGACAGTCAGTGTTTCCTTGCAAGACCACAACATCCCTCTTCTCAGTCCTTGGGTTTCCAGGACCTGACCCAGCCCCAGTTGCAGGGCTGAGCTTATGATCCAGGCCTGACCAATCAGACACTTCCATACTCCTGGCCACTCAGAGATTGGGTCATGGATGGGCTTATGATCCAGACCGGATCTATCAGAGCCTTCCAAACTCCTGGCCACTCAAGGATTGGGTCAGGGCTGGGCACATAATCCCAGTTCTTTGCTGGGACCACTGAGAGAGGCAACTTTTCCTGGATGGAGGAGTGGATCTAATGTAAAGAAAATCTGAGTGAAAGCCACAGAAAAAAACAGGTCCCACCTTGTGGAGATCATCTGAGTCCTAACTGTAGCTTTTTCTGGAACCAGTTCTACCTCTGGACTTTTCAGTTACATGAGCCATTAAGTTCCCTTCTTATTCTTAAATCAAGTTGGAGTTACAGTTTCTATCCCTTGCCACCAAACGTCCTAATTCACTCTGAGCTTCATCTGTAAGATGAGCTGAATGCCTGCTTTCAGGCTTAAAGTAAGGTTTGAATAAGATAATATGTCAAGCTCTGGGTGGATTGGATGGGCTCCACACCTTTTTAAAATGTAAATATGAGAAGGCAAGGTTAAGTACAAAATGCTGTTTTTAAGGACCCAGCACCCTCCCCATAACACTCACCTCCCCAGCCGAATCTTGTTAACCAGATGTAAACACAGGAACAGGACAGAATAAGGCCATATATTTTGGAGCTGCTGACAGATGGCAGTGAAAATACTCAAGCAGATTGTAGCATTAGGTGGCAGGAGGCAACACACAGATGGATTTACTTTCTGCCTCCTCCCCAGGCACACACGTTGGTCCTGACTTCTGATTACCTACCCTTCCCTGTGTTGCCCCACTTCTGATGCCTTAGCCGCCCTAGATCCAAGGTGAGGGGGTTTCCTCCTTGAGTACAGGATGCACTGTGCATTCTAGGAGATTCCTTCCCATGCTTGTTATCCCACTAAAATACTTGCAGCCACACCAGGGTAAGTCGGGACAGTTATGCACATTTCACACGAGAAAACAGGCTCCGAGCAGGCAGCAGATGTGAATACGCTCATGCAGCCGGCCGGCTTGGGGAGCAGCTGGAGTGAGAAGCCAAGTAGCCAAGCTCGAAGGTCAGCAGTTTTTAACTCCAGGGATGCCTCAGGCCCCACCTCCAAGGCCTGCAGACAGGGACCCCCGGGGAGGCTGTGCGCCCTCTCAGGGCACTCACACCGAAATCATTTTCAGAGGGCCCATAGAATGACACGCCCTTACACACATTACGTTTTCCTCTCCATTTTCAAGATGAGGTTCAGAGGAATAAAGTGTCTCCGCAGCACTAGCTGCCTCGCCTCTGACTGTGGCCACACCCCTGCCCCTGTGCCTCCACCCTCACATCACCTTCTGTGAGTGCCTAATCGCCCTCTGCCCCTTTTAGGCGCACTGTGACGGCACTGGGGGCCCACGTGAGAATCTCTGCCTGACCTCAGTCACACCTGCAAAGCCTTTGGCCCGTGAGGTAACAGGTTCCAGGCATCAGGACCTGATTCTTTGGGGCCATCATTCAGTCCACGGGCAGGGCCTGTGGCTCATGCGCAGTCGAGGACCCGCATCGCCACTCACCGCAGGACGGGGTGTTAGGGACGCAGTACCGGGAGGACACGTGAAGAGCCACCCAGACACGTGGGAGAGGACCATGGAGGGGGTCAAACGCTGAAGAGACAGCAGAGCCGGGGACTTCAACAGAGACTGGATACGACTGTGACGGTGACGCGGGCAGATGAGCCCAGATGCTTCACTAGTGGGCGGGGCTTCATGGGGGTCAGATGCCCCCCAGGGAACAGAGAGCCCCTCCCAGCAGGACCCACCTGCCACTATTAATCACTCCGCGGGGCGCTGGTCCTTACTGTTCCCAGGTGGCAGCCACGGAGCAGCCGGCAGGGCCGCAATGGCCCCACACAGAACCTCTGCCTTCCTTTCCCGCCTCCTGTGCTCCCTGCCTGCCGGAGGCTGTTGTCCTGGATGACAGTGGCACTCTGCTGTCAGCTGTGAAATAAAGCAGGGCAGGCCTCGGTGCAAACGCTGCCTTCCCTGGGGGGCTGGCTCCAGCAGCTGTGAGGAGCCTCTCAGTTGGAGGCTAAATTTGAGAGTGCGGGTCTGGGGCTGTCACTAAATGATGTCTCGAGGGCCTCCCGACCCTGTGACGTACTGGCCCCTACTGACCCGGAACGTGGCTGATTGTTCCTGTTCCCGCAGCCTCAGGGCCAGTCAGTCCGAGCTCCAAGGCCGGGACCTGAGAGGCGGAGGGGAGCCGGCGCCGGTGCGCGTCTCCGGACGGTAGTCCTGGGCGAACCCTGGGCAGCTGAGACACCGGGCCTTTCCCACGCTTGGGGAAGGGACTCACAGGGGGACGTCCCCGTGGAGAGAAGAGGGTCCACAGCGTGAATGCCTCATAAAGCTGCCTTCTTTGGCCTGATACTGGGGGTTGCTGGTTTGAGCCAAAGGGCAATGTGCTGAAGCAGCCACCGCTGACCCGGAGGGTTGGACTGCTGAGAGGTTCCAGAAGCTTCGGCAACAGCAGAAACACACACCGTGGGAGGCCGCTCTCCAGGCTGACCTGCTATTTGACAGGTGAGGGGGGGGCCAACCCTTTCCAACCTCCTCTTCCTGCCCCTCCCCAGCCCCAACAGACGCATCCTCTAGGTCTAAGGAAGGATCCTCACCCAGGCCCCCCACCCCCACCCCAACTTCTCTCACCATGTTGTCTGTCCTCTAGCTCCACCTGCAGGGGACTGTCACTGCGGCCCCTGGAGTTCCATCCCTCCCAGGAAGGCTGGGGCTTTGGGGGGGGGGGGGGGGGGCATGTGGATGGACGTCTGCTCTCAGATGGGGGTACCTGTTTCCAGAATGAAGAGGGGCCTGGGTGGGGCCCAGAGCAGAGGAAGCAGGGAGCCAGCTGGCTCCCATCAGGCTCAGAGAGGGAGAGGCACTCAGAGTGTCCTCCCCCGTCCAGCCCAGTTCTCCAAGGCAGGAAAGGAGGCAGCTTGGACCCGAAACTGATGCTCTTGTCTAGCATTTGGCTACAGGGTCCCTGTGCCATCGCTGTAAGGAACCTAGTTTGGGATGGAATGTGGCATGCAAGTATATTAATTACCTATTGCTGTGTAACAAATTATCCAAAAAGAAGAGCTTAAATACATTTATTATCCCACAATCTCTGAGGGTAGGAATTCAGGAGGGGCTTAGCTCGATGGTTCTGGTTGGTTCTCATAAGGCTGTTGTCACTGGGAGGCTGCCTGGGGCTCACTCACATGGCTGTCAGCAGGGGACCCCACCACAAGGACTGCCAAATGTCCGCTCCCCCCAAAACGGGCGAACCAAGTGACAGAAGCTAGAATGCGTTTTCCCACCTACTCTCGGAAGTCATACTGTCATTTTTGCCACATTCTAGTCATTAGAAATGAGTCATTAAGTACAGCCCACATTCAAGGAGCGGGGGATTTAAGTCCCTAAACCTGCAGGGAAGACTTTGTGGGCGTATTGTACAGTGACCACCGTACTTGAGTCTTCATGCTGCTGTGTGCTCTTCGTTGGACTGTTAAGACTCGACAGGAAGCGCCGCGCTGCCTGGAGCATGACTCTCAGAAACAAAAGCATTTGGTATGAAGTGATGTTAGGCTCGAGGGCAGCCCTGGGAGAGGAGATGGGAAGAGAGGTTTCTGAAAGCCAAACGAGTCCGATTAAGATCTCCTGATGGCCTGACATCTAGGGAAGGCCCCGAGACAGCCCGGCGATCTCCTTGTGAAGCGGATCTTCCGTGGAAGCGTCCTTGAGCCCAGGCTGGCTGAGCTCCAGGTGGGCGGATGAAAACGGGTTCTGGGCTCCGAACTCTGTCCCTGTTTCAACACATCGTAGGTTGTGGTTTCGTGGAACTCAACGCTCGGGCCCTGGCAATTCTGGAGCAACAGAATTGAGCAAGAGAAGGGTGGCTACTCAGAAATGCCCGCGCGAGAAGGGGAGTGCATTATGGTGAGTCAGTCACGAAGGTCCCCTGAGAGGCTGGCGTGGAGACCTGGAGTAAATTCTTTCTTGGAGAATTGAGCAGAGAACTAGGACAACGTACGCTTATCCTAACGTGAGGTACCGCCCTCCTCCATCTGGGAAGATCGCTCTCTTAGGCCAGCCAGGGGCAGGAGGGTGAAAGAAAGGGTGACGTGGGCCTGAGGTGCCAGACCAGCCCTGCTGTGACCGTCCCCCTTGCAGGGAGACCATGTAGAAGCCCCCCTGGGTAAGACAAGGAAGAGAGAAATGTGTCCATGCAAAACAGGTACATGCATACATGTCACATACAAAACATCTCAACCCACACTGCCACTTTTTCACTGGAGATGTAACTGTTTAATTACTCAGAACTCATTAGAATTTTTGGTGATTTTATTTTAGCCCTTGGAAACTTGTTTTAAGAAAAAGACACCATGTCACCGATATAGATCCCTGTTCACAACCTGGAATTATTAATCTTGCTGTTTCCAAATGGAATCTCAGTGCTTGCAGTACAGTCAGTGAAGACTCTGGTGAACACTTTCACCTTGTGACCTGCACCAGATTACCATAACACGCCCGACTGTAACGTAACAGAACTGATGGAACGACACTGGCCCAGAAACATACCGCCACCGCTGAAGAGCACAGCTCTGCTTCTGCCCCAGAACATCTGGGCAAGTCCCATGAGGGACACTCACTCAAGAGGAATGGGCCATGCAGCCCAGTGCTGACCACAGGTACACAGCCTGTCTGTCATCACCCAGTTCTCTGGTCTTGGCACCCCAGGTCTCCTGGTTATTGCTGAAGCCCAAACTCCCTTCCACGTTATCGAGATCTGCCCCCACTCGGTGATGCCAAGGAACAGGCTCGTGGCTTTGCATGCAGCTCAGAAGAACCCCGATGCGGTGGTTCCGGCATCCCTGCCTGCCCCGACCTGCGAGCCCACCCTCCCTGGGGGACGGCCGTGAGGACAGGCTGGGAGGTGGGGGTCCCGCCCGCTTGCTCACAAGCCCACCCACTCACTGGGCGCTCATGCCTCACGCGCTCTCGGTCTGCAGGCCTGCAGGACGGCCCCTCACACCCTAACCTGCAAAAGGAGTAATGAACCCACTCCACCACCACGCTCCTAAGAAAGGGGACATTCCCCGGAAAATAAAAGGGGGGCTTTCTCTGTTTAAAAAGGCACAGCTTCCTTTGCTGGCATTTGATCTGACAGTCATCTCCTGGATGATCACCTTCCCACTGTGGCCAAGGTCAAAGTAAGTTCACCCCGTGCTTCAGCAGCTTCTGCTTGGCTTTTCCTGGGAGGCTGAAGGCCCCGTCCTGGGCACTCGGGAAGCCGGAGCTCCGCGCGGCCGATGCCAGCTGCTGGAAGTAGGTTTCCTGGACAGGGTTGCAACAGGCGTACACGGCCGTGGAGGCATTTCTGCGGGAGGCAGAGAGAAGACAGCAGTCCGCCGCTGCCCGTGCGGATCGCAGACCAGGGACTGCGAGAGGCGCTCCCTCGAGTGCAGCCCCACACACGAGACGCTGCACACACAGCTGTCGTGGCTCAGGGTTCCACTACCTCACCTGAATTTCAGGTTTAGTGCTAATAACTGCTTTCCCATCCTTTCAAGTCACTGGATGCTGGGACTGTCTATGGCGCCCACAGCCACAGGGCCTGAAGTGACAACTCAATCAATGAACTGATGGGTGTGTGATTTATTGATACAATACCAGCTGTGCAAACGCCTTTCGCACGGCCTGGCGTTCTCACACGGCTGCATGCAGTAGAGTGGTTTCGTCCCACTGGGCAGATGGGGACCCGGAAGCTCAGAGGTGGGCGATGCTGTCAGGCCTCTATGACAAGCACTTCTGGGAACTGTTCTGCGCCACTCACTGGCCCAGCAGGAGAAGTCATGGGCAAGTCATGACAGCCATGGAGACGGGGCACAGTGGCCTGGTGGGAACGAGCTGACCCCAGCCCTGCTGTGTGCCCTTGGCTAAGTTACTCGACCTTTCTGAGACCCAGTTTTTTCATCTGTAAAATGGATCTGACAACTGCACATCACCTCATTGCGAGTTTTAAAAGATATTAAATGAGAAGCAACATGTAAAAGTAACTTCCTGAGCCCCAGTAATGACTGAAAGCTCTGAGAGAGTGAGGACCTCGGGTTTCCTCATTGCTGTGCCCCAGTGTCTCAAGCAGGTCTGAGCCCCAGGATGGGACTCAGAAAATCCATGACACAGGAAAGTGTAGGGTAGATAACAGCAGCCCCAGGAGCAAATACGAGAAGAGGTCCAACAGAGTGTCTGAAATGTTCCTCACTGAGTTAGGAATAAGCCCTTCCCCGGGTCTCTGAGTGCCTATGGGTGGCTGAGGGGACACTCACCGGGCGGTCATCTCGTACAGCGAGGGCAGCTGGGCGAAGTCAGAGTGCATCAGGCTGACGGCCTGGAGGAAGCGGCAATCCTGAGGAGTGGCCACCTGGGGCAGGTTTGCTTCCAGAGGAGGACACACAAGTCACCAGTAGACTCCTTCCCCCACCTCCCCAACCCAGAACTGTCGACTGTGGTGGCACATGGCTCCCGGCAGGAGACGAGGCCTGCCTGGGGTGTTGGGCCTGACAGCTGCCCCCATGCAGCACAGTACACGCCATCCCCAGTAACGAGCGTCACCGGGTGTGCACACGAGTTTTTAAGGCAGACCTTATCACAGATATTTGAACATGTGTGTGCTTCTCTCAAAATGTTGGAGAAACAGCCAAAAAAAAAAAAAAAAAAAAAAGACAAATGAGCAAGGAAGTGTTTGCCAAGCAAATTCTAAATGCAGTGGGAGCAGGGCTCCAGGTGGGAACGTGGCATCCAGACTGACTGCAGGCCGGCAGCGCGGGGAGAGCAGCCCCCACTGCGCGCCGGGGCCCGCTGCTTACCCGTCAGCACGTTCTGCACGCGGTCGTAATGCAGGAAGCTGTAGGCCCGGCTCGAGGGCGCGGGCTCGTCTGAGGGCAGCGTCTCCTTCAGGTGGACCTCCAGCCCGTTCAGGGACGCCAGGCTGCTCTGGTACTGTGGAGGGGCCGAGAGAGGGTGCGTGCCGCTGCAGTCCACCTCGGCAGGCCCAGACTGAGCAAAGGGTCATCCCAAGTCCGTCTGCACAGCTGCGAGCTTTGGCAAAAAGGACGCTGACCCGTGTTTCTACTTCTTACCAGGGAAGTACTAACTTCTGCCCTTAGGTTCCAATGCTTTTTTAAGTTATAGAAGAGTCAGAAAATAGTGGTGAGCAGAAAAATACATTTAAAAAGAAGGGAAAAGGCCAAGAGAAATGGCCCATCCTCTCACCATCCAGAAACAGCCACTGTCAGCCCCTTGGCACATCTCCTAGCCGTGCCCTTCCCACCAGGCTGCATGTTTTCATAGCCCAGCCATGCTTCATGCTCAAAGGACTGGCACGTGTCAGTCACATGGTCTCCTGTGCTCTGGTTCAGCGGAGAAACCCAGTTGAGAAGGCTGTCCAAGAGGTGAGGCCCAGGCCCCTGTATTTTCAAAGCCCTCCCAGCAAAGAGTACGTGCAGGTACAGCTGAGAACCCTGGACTATACACTGTTTTGTATGAGGATCGAGCCATAAACAAGGACTGATGCTAGGTTTGCAACCTGGTGATACGACATGAACTACCTCCTTCATCTGTAGACTACTCTCCTGCAACGTCATACTCCGACGGCTGTGGTATTCTTTAGCTGCACCTTGGACCAGACCAAGTACCTAGGTCACACCCTGATGGACTCAGTCTGAAGTGGGGCCTCCTGCGGCTCCCTGGGGGCTGCTCCAGCCCTAAGAAGGCCACTGGTCCCGGGAAGCAGATGGCTACCAGGTGAAGGACACCCTGTCCCAGCCTGTTCCTAGTCAGATGACCAGGGACAAATTATGAATTTTCTGCACCTCTTTTTTTCTTTCCTCCGCAAAATGGGGACACTGTAGAGCTGTTGAGTGCATCAAGTGAAATAACATAAAATATTCTTTGTAAACTCTTCAGTGCTACCCTGAGGGAAGGCTCTTTTATGGAGTGAAGAAAATGAAAATTTTCATTATTGAAGAAGTGATCTCTCTTACGAGCACACATGGGCAGGGGTGCGTTTTTGTATTTTAGGATAACACTCTTGCACTAACCTCAAACCTCATCTACTGTTCAGACAGCTCAATGCCCTACCGTAGCCACGAGTAACTGATGTGGTCACTGTACCTGAAGGTCAGAGCGATCATCTTGGGTCTTGGGCAGGAAGCTGTCAGTGGCTCTATGCTGCCCCCTGGTGTGAGCCTGTTCAGTTCCCTCTGAGCTAAGCCCCATTCCACAGGGCACAAGAAGGCAATGGACGGTCTCTCCCAAAATTCTAAAACAGACGGCCTTCAGATCTGGCCAGCCACCCCACTGAGCCACATTAGTTATGCCTACTCTCCTTAGAAAAGACAAGTTTTTCTCCTTCCATTAAGCTACAATTTCCTTCCTAGGGCCCACCCAACACCAAAGCACGAGCTACCTGAAGGCCCATGGAGACAGCTGTCCCAATACCAAAGCCCACGCTACCTGAAAGTCCGTGGGGGCAGCTGTCCCAACAACACAGATGAGCTGTGACAGGTTGCTCTCGAGAGCCACGGAAGGTAGGACAGTTCCCCGTTTTTTTCCCCTTCCCACCTATCATTCCAAGGTCATACTGGTAGGGGACAGAGAGGCTGGGGCAGGGGGATGAGCAACAAGCAGAATTCTGGGCCCACTCACCGAGGCCCTGTTTTCTTGCAGGCCTACCCCCAGAACTGTTAAGGCCTGGCTAAAATAGCAGTGGTAAGGTAGTTAGCATATAGTAAGTATACCAAATATATCTTAATTTACTTCCTTCTCCAGTGCAGCCTGATCTATGTTTTCGTTTTCTCTTTTATCTTGAGGGGAAAGTAAAAGAGGTATCTATCCACTTTACTGCATCCAAACAGTGGGCCTTGAAGATAACAGGCCTACAGCTCAGCACTAGGCAGAGATGACCATGAAAACCAAGGTCCTGGCAGGGAGGTGAGACATATCAAACTGCAGTCCTGGGTCCCTGTGTTGTTTTAAGAAGCAGGTGGCAAAGTCATTTAGAGCTGTGGTGAAAGAGGGTAGGGAAGCAAACAAGCCACACTTGGTGACAGGTGACACCAGCTCGTGGAAAGGGGACAGATAAGCCAGGCAGGTCTGGAGAGAAGCAGAGTCGCCTGGGGCTCAGTGCGAAGGATGCTCCAAGGTGACCAGTTCATTTACGGAGGGTCATGAGCCCTGCATGTTAATGAGACTGGCCTAGAATAATATAGATTTAAGAACACAAACAAGACAGGCCCCAGGACACCATTCACCCTGCAGCAATTCCAACCTGCTATTCTTACTGCTACCACTTTCCTGCCAGCTACAGCAAGGCTGTTACTATAGCAACTGCATCTCCAGGGCAGGCCCGAGAAGGTACTGCTGGAGTGAGGAAGGGGCTGGAATGGGTTAAGAGGTGCCTTCTAGAGCCAGTTAGGATTTCAGGTACCCAGGCCCCCTAGGAGGGAGCTTTACACCACCACGGTACAGTGCAGGGGCTATGGAGGGAAACGGGGCTTCCAGACGACTCCCAGCCCTGGCAGTGACACATGCAGGGTGCAGCCTCAACTAACACAGATCCTAGAGCTGCCCAGGCTCAGAAGGGAGGCCATTAGCGGTGGCAACAGCACGCCTGTGTGCCCGCACTGCCTCGGGAAGTGCAGTGCTTGTCATCGCCCCACGTGGCTGAGGAGGGGCTGGAGGCTGAGGGGGGCAAAGGCCTGTGTACACGGTCGCACGGCCAGAACCAGGCCCCCAACTCAGTCTCCCCTGTCCAAGGCCTGTGCTCCAGGAAGCTGGATGGAGCAGGAAAGCCAAAGATAAGCTCTTCACTGGACTCGCCTGACAGCCCCATACCCCTGGGGCTGTATGAATAAGGACATCTGCTGAGCCCTTGTCCCCAGGGGGAGCACCTACCCTGCCTCTCTGTGTCCTAGGTCCTGGGGCGGGTCTGAGCACACTCACCACCTCCTTGATGGCTGTGCTGTCTGCCAGCAGCGGCTCCTCAGCCAGCAGGCACAGCACCAGCCCTCTGACACCGTGAGTGTAGAGGTTCATGCGCACGAGCCCTCCGTGGAATGCTGGGGTCCCCCCGGAGTCAGCACTGTCCGCAGAGGCGCCATGACTGGCAGAGTCTGGGGAGCTCGCGGGTAATTCCAGGCTGGGAGCTGTGCAGTTCTCAGCAACCCCATCCACACAGAGCCCCACGCCTTGCTCCCGCACTGGACGCATTGTTCCTCTCTGTCCCGAACCCCGGTGAGGCAAAGACAGTGGCCTGCTCCTCCTGGGAATGGGTGCGGGCCCGCTGTCCCCAGGAAGGTCTTCGTGCTGCTCCAAGGCTCCATTCTGGGCGCGCAGGTCAGGAGCGGAGGGAGACAGGAGGCCTCCGCCGGCTGTGCCCCCAGGCAAGGCCTTGGGTGGCTTGGGTTTCGGGTCACCGGACTCACTGACTGATTCCTTACAACAAGGACCACCGCCGTCTGGGACACTCGGGAAGGCAAGATAATCTGAGGATGTTCCCGTCTCCGGAGCTTCTGGAATGTGGATTTCAGACAAGTCCACTTCCTCTTTCCCCACAGACACACCAGGTTCCTCCACCAGCGAGCAGCCTTGACCAGGACCCTCGGGCCTGGTGGTGCTGTGCAGTGTCACGGGCTGGGTGCTCTCCAGATCACCGCCAGAGAAATGTCCATTCTCTTCCCTGCCGTGTGGCTGAGCTCCACCTGGGAAACTGGACTCGGGGGCGGCTGCCCACGTCTGGGTCATGGCCTCCTCAGGTCTGGTGGCGTCCTCTTTCAGGGCATCCCTTGGAAGGTGCTGGGTTGGGCGCTCCTGGAGTCTGGCTGGAGATGTAGGGGGGCTGGCAAACAAGGAAGATGTGAGTAGGGGCACACTGAGGAACACAGGGCCTGTGTCCTACCCTGAGGGAGACCAAAGCACTGCTTCCTTAGAGAGCAAGGCCACTGGTGACACGTGGGTACCTGAGGCCACAGAGGCTAAGAGGCCATCCTGGTCAGACCACAGCAGTGAAAATAAGCAATGCCTGGATCATAGGGCTTCACAGTCATACCAGGATCACCCACTGAAAACGGCAGGGCCTATGGCTACGTCACCGCATTTGGAGGTCTGTTCTGGGTCAGTTCCTATGGTGGGTGCTACCTAAGGTAGATATTAGAGAGGAAAAAGTTGAGGTTCTGAGAGGACATGGACTTGCCCAAGGTCACACAGCTAATAAGCAGCAGATCTGGGACTTGACACCCACACTCACGTCACTACACCAGCTGCCTCTTGTCTGTATGCTGAATTTTCAGAAGTCCCTCCCAAGGCAGAGCACAGAGAAGATGGAGTTAAGGACACACGGAAGTGCCAGAGACTCATCTGGATAAACTGTGAGAGGGGATCCCTACAGCATGGTTTCAGACAAACCCCCTGCACCTGCTCACCTGGTCATCCACTCCCCTGGATACTCATGGAGACTGACAGCTTCCTCTTCCGTCACGAAAACGGGCATGATGTGGACATCCGGCGGAAGGACTACTCCTAGAATCACAAGGCGACATGGACAGGGCCCTCCCCAGGCCCGAGAAGACAGAGGGGCGTTACAGTTCTTGGGGTGATGCAGAAACCCACACGCCAGCTCAGAGAGGAAAACTGGGGTGCCCTCCTCAGCCTGGGACAAAAGCACATGACTGCAGCCACTCCTTCTGTGATCAGCAAGGAAGAGCCCATGGGGGCACCTTTAATCCCAGCCAGGGAGAAGGGGGCCGACTGGTGGAAGAAAATTTAGTGGCACTTAAAAATAAAAAAAGACATAAGCTGGAAAGAAGCACTTGCAACTGTTGAAAGAGATGTGCCCCAACTTACACTTGCAAACAAAACAGGCCCCATGGGGATGCCCCTACATCCTGCAAAAGGTCTCCCGGCCGTTGCCATTTATCTACCCTCTCCTAATCAGGACCCTCTGGGACTTGCGTGAGCAGTTGCTTTAGAGTGAGTTAAGGAGGGTCTGAAAACAGGGGTTTAAAAGCTGTGCCTGCAAAATGCAATTCACAGATGATGTGTTACACAAAGTTACACTTGAAACTTCCATCATGTTATTAACTAATGCCACCCCAATAAATTTAATTACAAAAAGAGAGAGAGAGAGAGAGAGAGAGAGAGAGAGACAGAGACAGGGAGAGAGAGAGAGATGTGCCTAAAATCATGAGCTTTACAATTAGAATCTGATGGGTAACTTTGTGCTTGAAGCTCTAATGATCTATTTTCCCAATCTCATGAGATGAACTAACCACATGGGGACTACTTGGCCTCTCACAGGATTTGTATAAGGACAGGCAGCACAAAAGACTGCATCCTCAAGATGCAGCACTGCACCTCACTACTTACCACGATCCTGCAGGGCATCCCCTCCTGTAGGTATTCTCTGAAAATAAACACACACACACTCTCCTAACCATCAGGGCTGCACTGTGCCATCTGCTGCTCATAAAACTTAGCCAGGCCCAGAATGCTTGTCCTCACCATGTGCCAACAGCAAAGCAGATGAAGAGAGGCTCCCCACAAAACTGCCTGCTCACCACCACGGCTGGGGACAGGCCAGAACCAGGGCCCGCACGGGCTACGGGGCAGGCCAGAACCGGGCCCGCATGGGCTACGGGGCAGGCCAGAATAGGGGCCCACACAGGCTACGGGGCAGCAGCTCCATCCCAACTCGACCCAGCTTTAGGATCTAATTTCTCAGTCCCCCCCCCAACCCCCCGCCTCGGGAACAAAGGTGAGGATGCACATTCTCTCTCATACCTTTGGAGAACTCGTATTCTACTCATATTCCAGAATAGTCCTGGCATAGGACTCACACAAATTCCATTATACCAAAAATGTGATGGTCCTGTGACCCTCATGATAAAGGAGTTGATCTAAACAAAATGCCATGCCAGATTTCTCATTTATTTTGATTCATAATCAAGGTGAGAAATCTTGGACTTTTCTCAAAAGAACTTTCTAGCCTTCTCAACCTAAAGGTTCCAAAAGGACCCACCAAAACAAAGACAAAACAAAAAAAAAACAAACCCAAACTACTCTTCTAGCCAAAATGACTTCTACCTCTATAAAATGATATGGTTGGCTTGCTTTTCATAAGCTTACTCTAGACAAAAATTGTTTTTTAAAAAAATCACATGTAATTCCCTTAACCTACAAGCTAATACTATTATGACTGGGCATATTTTCCTTTAGGTCTATGTATTCTTTAATGCTTTGAGAGCATATTCTATAAAAATCCTATTTTTCTGCTTAAACAGTAACATACGAGTCCCGTCACTAAAACATCTTTGGCCATTTTAAATGGCTGACTAAAACTTGATCAAGTTTAAAGTGATGTAGTTGAATTAATCATTTTCCACTTTAGACCAGGAAAAGCAAACCTTCTCTGTAAGGTGGAGATGGTAAGTATTTCTGGCTTGCGGGCCATATGGTCTCTGTCACCACTACCCAAGTTGCTGCTGTCACCTGGAAGCCGGGCAGTGAGACTCTGGGGCCAACGGGCCTCAGACATTTCAGCTCCCTCTTGTTTTTCACTTTCATCATCCCTGTTGTGACCAAGTTTGGGGTATAAATGGTTTTCAGCGGGTAAGTGACTTCCTTAGGATCAACGCCTAGGGAGCTGAATGATGAGGGAATGAGACCATCCTCTGTCCATGCCTCAGTTTACCAGGGAGGCTGTCCTAAAGACACGTCCCCTGGCAGCGGGGCGGCGCCTGACGAGAGCCCCCCGCTGTTTTAAGTGTCTGGTGGAATACGTGCAAACAGCAGGCCTTGCGATACATCCAGCCTATGGCCGCACATGCCAGGTGACAGAGTAAACCGGGAGGGGACTGGAAGGGAGGCGGTTTGCCAGACGCCAGCAGTCCCGTCTCTGTGCGTCACCGTGGGCAACTTTATTCTCAGTGAGCAGGCATGGCCTTTTTCTCGCTCTCATTATAAAAGCCATTAAATAAATAGAAGAGGGAAAGATTTTAAAAGAGTTCCTGACTTCCTAAGTCACCCTTAAGAGTCTGTCTCTAAAAATCCAACCTTTCTTTGACATTAAAGCCCCTCAGTGAGGGAAGTCAAATTCTCACAGTTCCACCTGGACTGAAGAAAAACCCAACTACCCCAGTCTACCATGCAGAAAGAAACATGTCCTTTCAGCCTTGCTGATGACGTCACTCTTGGAGAAACTCACACGGAGGGGCTCAGGGGCCTGGCAGGATTAAGGGGGACAATGGGCCAGCACCGCCCCAGCCCCGGGCACTGCGCTCAGCCTCGCCTGCAGGCCCCCGGGGCGGAAGCATCCCAGACAGGCAGGTGCAGTTTACAATACCTGGTCCCAAGGGGCAGCTTGATGAAGCAGGACCTTGGCCGTGAGGGAGGGTGGGAGCTGGGTGCTGACAATCCTAGGAGGTCAGACACAGGAACAAGGACACTGTCAGAAGTATGCTGCAGGCCTCTGAACTGAAACGAGTCCTCACTGCCCCCGTTGGCCAGGATCTTGGGGACATAGCTGGTGAAGTTTCCACTGGCAAAGCCCTCATGGAGGGCACTCTGGCAATTTCTATCTATCAAAATTTTAAATGTCCAAACGCTTTGCCCAGACATACCAAGAAGTATGCATAAGAATACTCATTATAGGGAAAAATGGTAAAATTGTTTTAAAAATGGGGAAACAATTTAAATCTCCATCAAAAAGAGAGTAATGAAATGAATCATGGCACAGCTACATCAAAAACTGTGCAGCTACTGTGAGGTAGATAATATGGAATAAGAAATCTCGGGAGTTCCCTGATTGTGTAGTGGCTTAAGGTTTCAGTGCTGGCGCTGTCAGCGCTGCGGCCTGGGTTCGATTCCCAGCCAGGAACTACCCACATACCAAAAAAAACAAAAAAACAAAACAAAACAAAAGCAAACCTCTCCTCTACACCTTAAGTTGAGGAACCTATGACCTCCATTTACACAGACGGCAACAATAAACGAAATCAATATACATGTGAAAACACAGGACAAAGGAGAGATGCCACCAAAGGCTAACGCGGATGGCCAGAGAGTTAGCCTTTGATTGTGCTCTGTGTGTTTCTCTCTGGGTTCACATTCTTACAGTGAGAATGTGTTCAAGCACTAGATGTAGAATTTAAAAATAAATAAGGACACCAAAATATGAAAAGGAAAAGCATTCCGTCTTTGATGGCCATGTCACCGGTGAGCCGGGAGACACAAGCTGGTTCAGAACCGTCAAAATGAAAACGGGGGACAGGGATGAGGGGCCCAGTGTGTCAAGGCCATTGTGAACCAGGGACTATGTCATCTCATTCCATTCTCCACAAAGCATCTCTGTTTCCCAGAAGAGAGCACAGAGATCAAGCAACTTGCCCAAGATCCAGGACAGGAAACCCAGCGAGTCAGGTCCCCGACCCCACAAGAGCCTGGAGAAAGCTCTGATCCCACAGCCGTGACCTGGGCTAGCCCTAGGCTGTGAGGACGAACCCTCCAAGAGAGCGGCCTTGGGAGATGGTGGAGTGGCTCGCAGGCACTCGAGCTCATGGAGAGCCCCTCCAGCTACGTGAAGAGTACAGCGATCTCAGAGGCCACCAGGACATGGCCACAGCTGAGAAGCTGACAGGGGCCTGAGAAGCGCTCAGGCCAACCTGCAGAGCTAAGCAGCACATGGCCTGGGCCCCCGGGAAAAGGGAAGAAGGCCACAGCAGGTGGCCACACCCCACCACGGGCCACGCTGGTGGCAGGTGACCTTGTATTAGCACTGGGTAGACTGACAACTCTAATGGCGGGCCTCATCCTGAGAGGTGCATCGATCTCTTTAAAACTGCCTTTTCTACTCCTCTTTTCTGAACACAACAGTTTCAAATTCCCCAGCTTTGCTCAAAGACAATTATATACCCTAAATCCAATCTAAACTCCCTGCTGTTTGCCAAGCCAGCTGACCTGCAACTAGCCCAAGATGGACCCTGCCTATGATCTGGAGGTGGCCATGACCGGGGTGGTGAGGTCTGCAGCAGGGGCATGGGGGGAGTGAACAGGGCTGGCATTACTCACAGTCCATCATAGAGGATGCAGCCAGCGAGAACATGGGGGGAGCGCTGGCAGGTCTGTAGAATGAGGGCCGCCTTCAGCAAGAGCAGGGGCTCAACCTGTGCAGGGCAAGAAGCACCCACAAATCAGCAAGCTGCCAATCAGCAAAGAGGGAAAGGGAAGGGGGCTTTGTAAAATAGGTGGACAGGTCATAAACTAAAGTCCAGAATAAGGAGACTGTGTCACGTAGTAAAATCTGTCCTTGCTATACCCAGAAGTGCTGATACCTCTCCAGAAGCTAGAAGATACACTGAATAGGGCATATGGCTAGTCACAGAGGGCAAAGGGGACCGACCTGTCTCTCAGGAGAGGAGAGCCTACAGGTCTCAAATGCAGGTCAAGGTGCCAGGTGAAACCAGCACCCCCACCCCCACCCTCCACCCTTCCTCTGAGCACAGGCCCCACAGTGACACAGCTGGCACGATGTGACAGCTCTGCAACTCTAGTCCACGACATGAAGTGAAAACATGATCTTTCACTCGGGGAATATATGTCAGTTCTACATTCCTTGTAAGGAGTCAATTGCCTCAAGTCCCTAAAACCACCAGGAAAGGCTCCGAGCTGGTCAAGCATGGCCAGCAGCAACCAAAAGCCTCTTTCTATCTCCTACCTGGCAGCGGAACCTGCACACACCCATTCGCTGTTACAACGGGGAGTCAGCAGCGCCCAGCGTTGCAGCTGCTGCACGTAAGTTTATTCTCTCGTGGCTTCAAGACAGTGCCCCATTGCAGACAGCCACTCTGTGAAGCTCTGGGCCAACTTCCAGAAGCCCTCCAAACAAGAGCAGGAAGAGCCAGTCCCCATTTCTAGCAAGAGTCATAGTGTCACATCCCTGTTAAAGCGACACCACTAATGACAGCAGTGAGACCCAGTCCACACATAACGGATGGCTGGCATCACAGAATGGGTCTCATCTCCTGATATACTCAAGGCACTGGTGGTCGGTTCTTAAGGGGCCACAGATCTGCACCTCCCTTTGCCCCACTGACCATGAGGATGTGATGTTCACCAAGATCAAGGCCATAGAGCAACAGGCAGTGTAGGCAGTCAGACCTGCCACCCAAGCGGCCTATGTTTCACTGAATGCCCATGGGGAATGGAATGGCTCAGAGACAAAACACTGCCAACCGCCCTCTCCCAGATGTGGTGGCCTTGTTTTAAAATGTTAGCACTGGACCTTTCTGATGTTGAGAATAATTAAATCATATTAATATCAAGAGAAGGAGACCTTCAGATGACTGAGTTCAACACTTCTGGGGTATAAGCAAAATAGTAACACCCTTACTGAGTAATCACTTTGTGTCATTTAGGTATTATCTCATTGCATCACCAAAATGGTTCTGGGAGGCAGGCACTATGACACCTCCCAGAGGTGGATAAGGAGAGAGAGGTCCTGAGAGGTGACATGACTTGTCCAGGCTCACCCAGTTGGGAAGGGGCACCACGGAATCTTCATGCAGGTCTTAACCACCACCCTGACTGAGAAATGACACGTTCCAGTCACCTCTCTTGTCACATAGTTCATTTAACAGGGGAAAGAAACAAGTGTCCAGAAGCTCTATCCCCACAAATGAACAGAGTCAAAGGGATGAGAATATTACTTTAGTTTGGTCCAAGTTCCAGAGGCAAGTGAATATCTTATGCAGATCGCTGGTGTTTTTCAGAATTTGTTCAATAAAGGTGTCCCACTCGGCGCCCAGTTCCTCCTGAGAAAAGTTCTAAAACAGAAACAGCCTGAGGTCAGTACATGAGATTCTGAAGCACATACTTTGGCAAGGATCCCAACTACCACAGACATGATTCCCGACACAGGAAACTGTGACGTGTTTTGAACTTCCCCCACACAGGAGACCTCACCTCCTACCCAGACAACGTACCCACCACACACCAGATCATGGCGGGAGAGCAGCAACCAGGCCCGGCTCTTCCCACCCACCCCAGGAAGGAGGACATGGAAGTAAACACTTGGAATGAATGTGACCTATACCATCAGAGTCAAAGGCATCTGAGAGGGGCTGCAGGAGGCCCTGACCTTGTCACTGCACATGCTGTGTTTATGTACAGTATAACAGGCCTCATACTAAGTGCTGTGTTCTAGCAAGATCTAGTTTTGCTCAGGAGGCCCCACATCAGCCTCTTCAACGTTACCCTCATACCTTGTAAGCCACAGAAACAGGTCCATTGTAAAAATGAAAGAATCCAATCAGCTGATCCAGAAACTGCTGGCAGCTGACATCGGGGAGCTCCACAGCACAGCCCAGCACCTGCAGAGAGGGACAGCAGGAAGCCAGGCATCATTCTTTGCTGAGGCAGGGCCGGAATCCTGGCATCAGGGCTCACTACGGCCAGACTTCACAGCCCCCTGAAACTGACCTGCTGCTGCCTGGCCCCACACCTGCCACTCCAGCCAAGCTGGTCTCCACAGAGAACGACGTGCTCATGCTGCCCAACCTGAAGTGTCCTCCTTCCTGTTCACTGTCCAGGGCTTCCCTCTCCCCTTCAATGCCACAGATTCTAGCCCCTCCATGGTGCCTGTTTTGATCACTCTAGCCAAAGCTGACCTCTTCTGAGCCCCTTGAAGTGTTAGGTCTACTGTTTGGACACTGAATGTTTAACATGGGTTTCACTGCAAGCAATGGGCTCAATCTGTTTCATGAATAGCCATCTCATTTCCCCAGATGGATGAAGTGCTTTCAGGACAGAAACTGACTGAATCATCACACAGTTCCAGAACTCCAAAATGCTGAGTATAGAGTTGAGGTCCACAGAAGACAAATACTCGCTCAGTTGGAAACTAATCTAGCCATATGTTTAAAGAGCCTGAAAACAGTTCATATTCTTTGACTCAGTAATTCTACCTCTAGGAATATTTCTTAAGGGAATCATCAGAAACTTAAACCTGGACAGAAAAGAAATTTAAAAATCCCCTCTGAATGTAAGCTCCTCTGAGGCAAGGATCTGTGTTTCCTTCACTGATGGAACAAGAGTTTACAGCAATCTGGCACAGAGAAGTGCTTACTGCTTCCCTGACTGATCTACAGGCTGGATGCAACTGTAATCATAAGTCCACCAGCTTTTCTTTAGAAACTGACAAACTAATTCCACAGTAGAAAAACAGAGGACCTAATATGTCCAAAGCCATCTTGGAAAAGAAAAAGGTTGGAGGACTTATGCTACCTGATCTCAAGATAGTGTAGTATTCATACGGGATCTTCAAATAGAATAGGCAGCTCAGAAACGGACCCACACTTAATGGTCACCTGACTTTCAACAAAGGAGTCAAAGGAAGGAATCCAATAGGGAGAGACAAGTTTTGTAGCAATGGTGCTTGGAACCCCTGGACGGCCATATGGAAAAAAAGGACTCAACCTCTACTTCACATCATATACAAATAATAATCCAAGATGATTACAGACCTAAATTTAAAAGAGTTTAACACTATAAAACTTATACAAAAAATGGAGAACATATTCTCCAGTGAGGTAGGCAATGGTTTCAGACAGGATGCAGAAAGTAATAACCATAAATTGATCAATTAGACTTTGTTAAAATTAAAAACATCTGCTCATCAAAAGACATTAAGAAAATTAACAGGCACCCCACAAATTGGGAGAAAATAACTCTAAAATATATATGTGACAAAGAATTGGTATCCAGGATAAAGAAACCCTATGACTCAATTAAAAAGAAAAATCCAATTAAAAAAATGGGCAAAAGACACTTCTCAAACAAAGATATACAGGAGGCTATTAATTACATGAAAAAGTCTTAATATCACTCGTGATTAGGAAAATGCAAACTAAAACCACACTGAGATACCACTACACACCCAGCAGAATGGCTAAAATTAAACAAACTGACACCATCAGTGCTGACAAGGATGTGGAATAACCAGGATGCCCATGCACTGCTGGTGGGAATGTAAAGTGGTACAATCACGTGGGGAAGTGGGCTGTGGGTTTCTTGTAAAATCAGCATGCACCTGCCCGGACCCAGCAATTTCGTGTCTAGATAAATGCCCACAAGAAATGAAAACTTGTGTCCACAAAAAGACTTGGATAGGAATGTTCCTAGCAGCCTTACTCTGACTTGCCTAAAACCAGATACAGTTCATGCGTCCAGAAAAAGAAGAAGTGGACTGTGACATATCAGACAATGGAATACTGTTCAACAATGAAAAGGAATGCGCTGCCAATCCAGGCAACAACACAGAGGACTTCACGACTGCTGAGCGGCACGGCCAAAGCCTTTATTATTTCACTCACAGGACACTGTGGAACAGGAAGAACTAATCTATGGCAGAAAAAATTCACAAGAATGGTTGCGTTATTATTACTAACTAGGGAAGGACATAAGATAACTTCCTAGAGCAATGCTAACATTCTGTATCTTGCTAGGGATTTGTGTTGAAAGGTGTATCATTTGTCCAAACGCATCAAATGGTACACTCATCCTTGTGTATTTCATCATATGTAAATTTAACTCAAAAGAAAGCAAACAAATACTGAACTCCAGTTAATGTTATACATGATGAAGTATTTAGGGCCAGGTGAGGGGATAGTGTACGACTTTGAAAAGCATTAAACTAAAAACTGGATTGACAGGAAGATAAAGAGATGAACAGCTATATTCTTATGAAAATCATAAGAGAAAATATATTTATAGTATTTATTGAAAACAATCCACATATAAGTGGACTCACACAGTTCAAACCTGTGTTGTTCAAGGGTCCACTGTATGAGTATTGACTGAGAAGTTCTTTCAACTGTTTGGGAAGCTAGACAATTTCATAATAAAATGCTGTAAATAATACCCACAAAGCTGAGTATATTCTTCACACTTAAACATCCCTTCACCTCAGGAAACATTTAAAATAAGTGTAGGCATGGGAGACAGCACCTGAGAGTATATGATGCTACTGGCTATAAAGAAATGGTTTTTATTTTGTCTTTTTAGTGGTTCTTTGAAACCTAACATACACACATCAATGTCTTAGAGTTTCTGGGCCACCTACCCAGTAAGTGTGGAGAATACAGAGACTATAAAGAAGAAAAGACAGAGATTAAAAACTCAACTAGCATCACAGAGTAAAGAGAATTTCCGTCGGCTGGCTTAGGTCTTTCCAAGAAGAGGAGAAACCAGACTTGTGAGACATGGGATGTGTCAGAAATGTTTGACGAGCACTCAGTTATGATGGGGACCTGCAGAAGGTGACACAGGAATTGCAGATGACGCTGAACAGCACACAGGGCAAGGGGGCAGATTCTGGACTCGAGGGCCACAGAACGCATTACCTTCTAAACCTTATCATCACAATTCTTCTCACCAAGACAGATGACTCATGGTAGAGGTGACTCTGTCGGCACTGCTTCTGCCTGTTAAACTTACCCAAAGGTAATCTCCATCAACCTTTACGGCGAACTTAAGTTTCCGCAGACGAATGAGAGTGGGAGGAGAGCCAGAGATGTCAGAAATACAGTGCACGACTCCAGCGATCTGTCCACAAAGCAACTCCTGTTGGTCAAGCAGGGTCTATAGGAAAGGAGCACATTCCAGACTGGAAGCTGAAACTGTTGAACACTTGTATCCTTCCTTAGAGCAAGGGTTGGCACACTCCCATAGCCTGCAGGCCGGATCTAGTCCGCCGCTCTTTCTATGGCTCAAGTACTAAGGATAGTTTTTATATTTTTTAAGGGCTGTCAAAACATCAATAAAGAATATGTGCTGGAGACCTTAGGTGGCTTGCAAAGCCTCTAATATTCACTCTGGCTCTTTTTAGACAAAGTTTTCCCACCCCTGTCCAGATGAATGAACTGTTACAGGGCGCCCACAGTGAACACTGTAAGATGACTGCACAGAGCCATGTTTCTGTTCCCAGGATTCTATCCTATGACAGAATTTAACCCACATGCATGGGTAGAAGCATGAGCCTTTGATCCCTGTTTAAATCCCCTGCAGAGTGGCAGGAGCAGCCTAGATTAATCCCAGTTATCCAAGTCAGAGGGTAATCACATGAGCAAACGTACAGACCTGCGAATGGATCTCAGCATCCACTCAGCAGGAGGGCGGCCAGATCAGGTAATGAACAGAAAATGTACAACCCACCTATGAGAGTTCTTGCCTAAAAGAACTGAACTTGAACCTAATCAAGGCTCTAGATTGTACTACTAGTTTAAAGGAAATACAGCGGATAGAAGATACTAAATGACACCACCACGAGGAAGTCATCAGCGAAACTGAGCGTGGGATGTTCTCACATTCGACTGCACAAACGACTTGGTTTCTTCAGTAATTCAATGGCATGGGGGGAAAGAATGGGTGGTTGAGGAGTATTATACAGTAAAAGGGGTGCAAAACACAAAATAACCAAATGGAATATGTGGACCTTGTTTGAGTCCTGATTAGGAAAGAGAGAGAAAGCAGGAAGGAAGGCAGGTCTCAGTAACATCCAAGCTAGAAAGGCAAAATTTGAATATATTAACAGATTATATTAAGGAATTATTGTTATTATTGTAACTTTTGTCAGGTATAATGTTAAAAAAATAATTTTTATTTAGAGATAGCACTTGATACTGGTGAGATGATATGTGCTTCAAAATATTCCAGAAAAACAATGTGGGGCAAGAGGTCCAGTCAGGTCATATGAAACAGGCAGTGCTGATAACTCTCACAGCTGGTGACAGATATATGAAGGTTCATGATACTCTCCTCTTCACTTTTGTATATGCCTGAATAAGAGTTTTATTTTTAAATGAGCTGATCAATAATTGGGAGCAATGGGGGCAGACAGAATCCAGATGGTAAGACAGAGCAAGAGAAGACGGAGATACTGAGGTACCTGGGAATTTTAAGGCCAGAACAACAAATCACACAACTAAGCTAAGGGAGTAGACACGTCAACTGCCTGGATTATCCTGAGAAAACTGTCCCAGTGTAAACCCGGCACTTCAGAAACACCCCCACTTTGAGGCACGGGATCCCCACAGAACAGGAGCATGTGTGTGGCTTACCTGAGATGGATAAAAATAACAGATGCCAGCCCTCGTTGGATCTCCTTCTTCCTTCACCTTCGAACCATCATAAAGGAAGAAATAATTCCACCTGGCAAGAGAACAGAACAGGGCCATGTTTCCTCCCATCCAGGGACCAGGGCGTCCGAAAACCACAGCTCCCTGTTTCCCAGCATGAGAACGGCTCGTCGCTCAGTGTCTGGAAAGCCTTCTGGTGGCCCCAGGGCAGAAGGCACCAGGGCTATGGACAGATGAGAGCCATTTCCTAAGTGCAGTGAGTCAAACTAAAAATACGCCTCTATGCATCTGTCAAGCCATGTGGGTGAAAGACAGACAAGTGGCTAAGGAAGGACGGGGCGCCCACAGTGACGCCCCTGGTGAGACGCTGACCCTTAACTATAAACCACATGGTTCGGGAAGCTGTCTTTTAACGCTCTGATAACAGAGTAAGTTAGGGATGTCGCAAACGCACTGCTCACAGCTACAGGGCATGATGGCCTCCTGAAATATCCCTCCTACTAAGAATTTGCAGATTCATTCAACAAACATTACTGAGGCCCTAGAGTATGTGCCACCCCTGCTGGCCCTGGGGCCACTGTATGCTACAATGCAGGGTAGTGAGTCTCTGATGGGAGTTCACAGAGGAGCACCAACCCACCTCACTGACTGCCAAACCCTTACGAGGATAACTCAAACATGAACCCACATCCAACTTCTGATCCCCAGAGGAACCTGTCTTTTCCACAAGCCCCTGTTCTTCCCTAAAGTCTTAGTCTGCTCTGCAGTAGAAGTATCATTACCTCTTTACAACCACAAAGCAAACTCCACAAAGGCTGGACCTGACTTCCACTTCTAAACCTCTGAAGGCACACTTCTCAGGCTACAGCCTAAGGAGGAGGCACAGTGACCCCTCTGTCACCTGCGCTCTTCTTTCCTGGGCCCCTTCCCACCCTCTCCGGCTCTCGCCTTATCTTCTTGATGACAAGCACTAACTCAGTCTCCAGTACAGTCTGCTTTCCCGAGATCCAGATGGGCAACTGGCTGCAGGACAAGTCCAGATAAAAAGCCTTAAAAATGTTTCAAACTCAATTCAGAAGCCCCACTGCTGGGCCCCATGTGACCCTTTCCTTAGGTGCTCTGGGTGAAAGCATCCCCGCTCTTCCAGGTGTACCCAAGAAAACCTGGGTGTCATTTGGAACTGCTCCATCGTTTTGACTTCCACATACATGCATCAAGCACGCTCATCTCCTTGATCAATGTTTGCTGAACAATATTACAAGAGAGAGTTAACCCACTTGGGCTTGAGAACGCAACGGGGTTGTATGTAGGCAGATGTTGTGTAATGCCCTTCAAGAGCCAGATTGAAAACTAGCCAAACAGCTTCTCGTGGTGTAATACTATAGTGCAACCATTTCTGGTCTTTCAAAAGTGAAGCCTCCAATGCCCACATTATTATCAAAGCCAGACGCACGATCCAACCATGGTTATCTTTCCTATGATCTACCGGAAATGCTGGACTCTTGTGAATATCACAAGAGGCCTGCAAGGTTACACCACGTCCGCTTTGGTGAGACACAGCTCACATGCTTGATCCAGTGTGAGGAAAATAGCTTTCCATTTTTCCTTAACAAGAAGATCAAGACAATCTGGCTGGGGATTTTCAGCTAACCCAAAACATCCATCCAGCAGCTTGGCGGGAACTAAACCACAGCAGGCCTTGCTACTCACCAGGAGGCTGACTTCGTCTCTGTTGAGGTGGAGGAGGCCATTTACTTTCCAGTTGCCCTCATTCTCTTTATTTGGGGGTTCTTTGCCAGTTATGGCTTCTTTCTCCCCAGCAGTGACCACTCCTCTGTGTCTCTGATCCAGTGAATCAGGATGTGGGAAGTTTAGGTGTTTTCACTTGCTTCGTTTTCATTCAGCATGAAAGTGCTACTTCCCCGCTGGGAGGCCCTTCAGTTTCATGAAAATGCCTCCACGCCTCTGAGAACTCTGGGAGAAGATATGATAAAGCAGGAGAATTCTACCAGAAAAGTCAGATCTGCTAAGCTGGTTCTGTGTGCCTCAGCTCTCTGCAGAATGACCTCTTCAAAAAACTCGCCAGGAAAGCCCGACAGGGGAGGTGCATGCTGAAGGCAGTGTTCTGGGATGATTTCTAGCTTGTTGGTTCAAAGCCATTCTGAAGGTTCTGTTCAAAGTTTTGAAGCTTCCTGTTCAAACACTGGTTTCTTGGCACTAAAATAAACACAACGAATAGATTATTTCAGAAACCCATGAGAGAGCATGTGACTCAGCAGTTATACAAATGGTGTACTTCAAAAGAGCTTTTTAGAAAGTCAAAAATTGTTTCCAAATTAAAAAAAAAAAAAAGGTAGCAGGGCTTCAGAATAAATCCTTTAGTTTCTTGAACAGTGATATCTCACAGAGAATAAAATTAAATAACTAGGGTGAAGCTCTGAGTATCAAGAAGAGCTATACAAATAAAACAGTTGTTGTAGTAATAATGGAACTCAAATTGAGGAACTGTCACCTTGATAGCCCCATAGTAACATGAACATGTCTCTGCCTTCCTCCCACCAGAAACAGGTAGTTCAGTGGTAAATTTATCTTCCCATCAGGCTAAAACTGTCCTCCCAGGAAACCCCACACACTGGTCTGCATAACACTCCCCAGGAAAACCAAATAAGGTCTAATCCTTCCACAAGACAACCCTTTGGACCATTCGGAACTATATGCGTATTGTCACTTTCTCCAAGATTAATGTCCCCAGAGACATGGTTTTAAATGCTTGCTCACCATCTGTCATTCTCCTGGGGAACACAGAGGTAGGTTTGTTTGTTTTTCCAAGCTCCTTTGGTAGAGACAAGCCTCCAAAGAGGACCCCACTGAATCTTTGATGGCCTGTAAAACTTTTATCTTTTCTCAGTTCCAGGTATCCTGGGGTGGGAGTCCATAGGGTCACACTCATGTATTCTTTGAAGCATATGTGGATGCCTGTGGAGAGAGGGCTAAGCTCTTGGAAACAAGGACAGCAGCCTAACCCCTATCCCTTCTTCCGAGGACTGGACCCTACACTGCCAAGGTCCACTCTCTTATCTCTGAAAGGTCCAGAAGAGGCAGGTAATGGCCTTGGGGTAGTGTTGGGATCTGACCAGAGAAGGCTCTGGCAAGCTGAGGAGTGGCAGTAACGACCCAGGAGGATCAAGAGTGGCCGGCAATGGCCTGGGGTTAAGGGGGAGTCGGTGGTGTAGGAAATAGCCTCAGTGGGTCATCGGGGCAGAGAAAAGGGCGCCAACGACTGCGAAGGGCCAGGAAGCGATCGTAAACCGTCCAGGGTACTGAGAAGTGTGTGGCCTCAGCGACAGACGGCTGGGAATTGGTGAGCAAAGGTGCGGGGGTCAATCTGGGCCCGGTCACCGCGCGGAGAGGCCGCGATGAGGCGCTCTCGGCCGCGGTCCCGCCCCTCGGCGTCCCCGCACCGCCCACCCACCAGAGTAGCCAGGCAGCCCGGGGATCGGGGTTCGGGACCCGGAGTGTGGACGGCAGTGGAACGCCAGCGACTCCCACCCGGTACCTACGCGCGCGGCGGAGAAGCACCAGGGTCACGCGCCGCCACTGCTTCCCGCCTCCTAAACTTTCTGCAGAGCTGGCGCGCGGCTGTGACGTAGTCCGAGCGCGCCGCGCACCCGTGACATCTGGAGCCAATGGCGGCGGCGTCGCTGGAACCCTGGCAGGCTGCGGCTCCGCGGAGAAGGCGCTCTGCGCCTCGACGCCCGCGGCCCAGGGAGGCGGCAGCGGCGGCCCGGGCCCCGGAGGCAGAGCCGGAGATGGACGGCGGAGTCGTGCTTCGTCGCATCCGGGAGGCCGGGTGAGTGCGGGGTCGGCCTCAACGCCTGGGGAACGTCTCTGAGCCTCTCAGTCTCTCCGCCTTCTGTAAAGTGGGAATAACTGCAAACCCATTAAAGGATTATTGTGTGGATTTGACGGAGTTAACGAGTTCATTACAGACTGGATTATATTATAGTTAGATGCCCAATAAAAATTGCCATTTCTCTTACAGCAGTTACAGCTGTGTAACATTGGGCAAGTTATGTAATCTCTGCCTCAATTTTCTCATCTGTGAGGTGGGCATGTAAACAGTACCTATATAGTCTTCTTCTGAGGATTTAGTGAATTAGTTGATGTAAACCATTTAATACAGACTATTATATGTGCTCCGGTCCCCTAGCATTAGGGTCAAGAAGCAGTGGTTACTCAGAGGTTTCCACTGAATAAAAAGAAGTTAGCTGACCAGCTGACCGAGCCTGAGAAAAAAGCAGCAGTCACTTTTTCTAGAATCTCAGAAGATGCCAGTGAGAATGATGCCTATGGGTATGGAGGATTCTTAAGGCACTTATTTCCATGCACCTTGATATTGTTACTCCTCCTCACCTTCAGTATCCCCCCCTCCCCCCACCAAGGAGCTTCCTACTTCTACCTGCACCCCCAAGTGCACCTACCACTTCTCTGGTAGAGAACACTCCTCCACTTTTAGTCCTGTGTTTTCACATCTGGAGTGAGTCTCTTGTAGCATATAGCTTGGTGTCTCTTATTTTTTTAATCCATTTAGCTGCTCTGTGTCTTTGACTCGTGAATTCATTCAGTTCATTTTAATACACCATTGACTATGTTTTGCTCTGGTTTGTGGAAACCAGTTGACCTGAATAAGCAAAGTCCAGACACTTGGTTTGCCTCTTCTCTTACTTTCACCTTGGAATTGTTTACGATAACAAAGGCTGCTTATTGAGTACCTACTGTGTGCGAGGCACTATACTGAGTGTTAACTCATTTAACTCCTCCTGCAACAGACACCTCCTGCAACAGACAGGTGTACAGATCTAATCCCCAGTTTAGAGATGAGACAACTGAAGCTGAGAGAGGCTAACTCTGTGCGTTTAACAACTATTCTTGGAGCTGTGGCTCTGTGCCAGGCTGTTGTGGACCCAGGACACAGAACAGATTGAGGCCCGTCCCCGGGAATTGGGGGCCTCCTGTAGGAAAGCCGCTCTGCTGCCCTCTGTGAGCTCCAGCAGTCTGTGCTCTGACTCTGGCCATGTTCACCTCGTACCCTCCTGCTGTCACTTGGGTGGGCTCTGCATCTGTGGGCACTGCATCACACTTCCACATCCACATTATGGTCAGGAGTGGGGTCACTGTTAGGGTGGCACTGAAAAGAATGAGAGATGACTATGCCATTTTTTTTTTCATCAGGGAGGACCTGCTTATTTCTGATTTCTGGAATTCAGCACTAGGTGAGTAGCTGGGGTAGTAGAGTGGGAGAGGGCCTGAATGTGAGCAGAGAAAGGAATCCCACCTCGTTTGGTGACATTTTGTTTCACGGAACAGTGTACACGCTGGGTCCTAATTCGGACATCCCACCTTACAGCCATGTGTTTGGGGCACTTAGCTCGGACCGTCAGTTTCTTTATCTGTGAAATAGAGATGATAACATACTTATCCTGTGGATAATTTTGAGTATTAAATGAGGCTGTGTATTTAGTGTTGTCCAGGGACAATAAATGTCAGCTGTCACTATCATTATTGTTGATATTTTTATTTATCCTGCTCTTTTCCCTTGAGATTACAATGTAGACATTTCCCACCCCCAGGCAGCTATCATCTCTTAAAACAATGTGTGGGAATGTAAATATTAATACATGGAATGAACATACCATAGTTATAATTTTTATTAAGGGACTTTTACGTTTACCAGCAAGGACTAGAAGAGCCAGTTTCATGCAACCTTTCCAGGCTCGAGTCTTATTTAAAGATATCTTTTGCTAATAAGTGAAAATTGCTATCTCATTGTGGGAATGCATAGCATTTTGCTTTTTTGTTTTGCACAGATTTGTGCAACTAAATTCAGCACCAGTATATAAAAGGACAGACAAGAGAGTACCTCATTGTGTGTGAAGACTTAGAAGTATTTTTTGTTAAACTCTAGAATCCCCAGCCTATGTTTTTCTCTGGACTTTTTACACATTGAATATTCCTCCTCCCAGCCATTCATAATGTGGTACTGGGAGCTCTGCTCCTCTACTTTGTTATAAGAAGAAAGTTGGCACTTCAGGCCATTTGCATTTCCCAGGCACCTGCTATTAAACCAGGATGAGTTCACGTTATAGATGGAAACTGTGTTTATAAATGAAACCTGTTTTGTGCTGAAACATTCTCTGAGGTTGTGGGCCGTGGATATCCAGGGATCAGGATGTCCTGTCAGTTTTGCAGGGACACAGCCACATGTCTCACGCGTGTGTGGGAGTGGGCTGGCCAACCATTTCTCTGAGGGGCTGACACTATTCCCACCATGCCCCTTCTCTCCCTGGACCTGTGGGCTTCCTTGGTGGGCGATTTGGTGCACAGGCTCAGAACACGCCCTCTGACGGTATTCAGGGGCCTGCCCTTACAGAAACCATCAACAAATGTCTTACGAAACATCTGGAACAACTAAAGGCCCCAGTGGGAACTCTTTCGGGAGCCCTTGGCAACCTGTACCTTGACTCTTCACTGAATGAGTCAGATGTGGCCCCTGGCTCCATCCCGAGAGAGACCCTGGTCACAGGAAGCTGCCACTGGAAGTGTGTGTGTTACGGCGTTGGGAACTTCTCCACGTGTGTCATAGCTAGAACCCAGCTAACGTTTTTGCTTCTCTTCCTGGAAAAGTGCCAGGTATGTCATTTTCCTTTTCTTCGTCAACCCTCCCTTCATCTTGCCGTGGTATGCACATAGGTATTTGGGTGGAAATAACTCCTCCTTCCCTTCTGCAGATTCCCAGAAGTGATTGCTGGGTATATGACCCTCTGTTCAGCCAGCTCGAAATTGCAGTTCTTAACACCCTTGGGGTGACTGTTCTCAGTGAGAATGAGGTGAGTGGTTTAGGAGAGGGGAGTGGGGAGGGCTGTGGAACTGCTGACCAGCTCACCCCGGGCTCTGTCCCATGAACACATTTTCTTTGAAACAACGCATGCCTTCCCACCGCTTGCTTGCTTTCCCAGTTCCTGTAACATGTGACCAGTTAGTTACCCACATTTTGGACTGTTGTGCTCGTCAGAAAAAAAGTAATTACACAAATGGCAGGAACCAGAACATGTTAGATTTACAAAATTTTTGTGAGGATTGTGCCCAGAAATTACCCTAAGTTGGTATTGAACTGTTGGTGTTAAAATATTATAAGACTCAGTGCCTCAAATGAGGGCTTTCTGGTTGCAGCTAACTGTCCCAAGGGAGGCAGTACTGGGGACAGAACAGCTCCCCTCTGGAACTGTAGCCCGTCACACCCACAGCCCCTGGCTGTGAGGTGTGGGTGAATCCTCTGCCCACCCCTGCACCCCCTAAAGTAGTTGAGATCCGAAATTTCTTGAGACCTGGAAAAAAGAAAAGCACTTGACGAGCAGAGGACTGAAGCCAACACAGGCAGATACCTCTGAATTTCATTTTGCATTGTCTTGGGGATTATAAAATAACCATTTGATCCCTCTGTTCTGAAACACTGCCATCTCAGAGCTTATTATGAAACATGAAAATGAGGCCCAGCTGAGGTAGGAGAATCATGTGCCGATGTTGGCACGCTCCTAAAGCACTGCTGTTTAATTCGGCTCGTCTTTGCTGTGTGCCTGCTTTGTGCTGGGCAAGGAGCTTTGGCGAGACTGAGATAAACAGGAGCCTGTGCCTGTCCTCAGGGAGCCCTCGGCCCCTTCAAAGCACGTGGCTTCTGAACAAGTAAATGATGAACCAGAGGCAGGGCCACTGGGAGGGACACCTGCCCACTTAAAAAAAAAAAAAAAGTTTAAGGAGTACAGTGTTGATATACATACATATTGCAGAACGACTGCAATAAGGTTGACACATCTGTCACTTCAGTTAGTTTTCATTCAGTTTTTGCGGTGGGAACTCACAGCTCGTTATTAATCTGTCCTTACCCCTCCCTCACGTGCCGTAGGGAGCACGTTTACATCTGTGCACACTGTATCCCCAGGAAGGAAAACGGAGCGTCTGCGGTGAGCGCACCATCTTCTACATGCCCCACTGTGGGGCAGCCCTGTACAACAACCTTTTGTGGAGTAACTGGTCAGTAGACGCCCTTTCCAACATGGTCATCATTGGGAACAGCTTCAGGGGACTGCAGGAAAGGTAAGCCTGAGCATGCTGGGCTCCTGCCAGGTCCTGAGGTGAAGCCCCTTCCTCCGAGTGACCCACGCGCAGCGCAGGTTTCCATGACTGTTTGGTCCAAAGTGCTTTTCCAGAGGGCAGCAGACGGAGGGTTCGAGAAAGGAGATGTCGGCCGAGTCACGCTGGGAAGTTTGTCTTTTTGCCAGTAGTTCCTCCCTTCCCCTCTGATGGACCAGAATGGTTTTTGTTTTTTAATGGGGAAGAATCCACTGGATTTCTCACAGCTGCATGCCCTCCTTGTTTCAGGATGCCTAGGTGTCTGCCCGGTCCTCTCCCCCTTGATGAAATGGGTACAGTTACTGGGGCATTCACATTTCCTGCTCAGTACAGTACTCTCAGTTAACCGGCACCCATGAGGAGTGGTAGGTGTTGGATAAATGTAGTATTCTTCGGTTGTTTTGCCAGTTGAGTGCCGGTGCCTTGAGTTCTGGTTAATGGAGAGTCTACTGTATTTAACCTACTCTACATCCTTAATTTTTAAAATTCTTGCTATATTTAATATTTAAATTACCTTGCCTTTCTGTATCTTAAGTTGAATTAAACAACTCTCATACCTTCTAAACACACTTTAAACATTTTTTTTATTTCTAGGTTGTTGACCAGGATTCTGCAGAAAAATTATGCCTACATTGCAAAGGTATCTATCTGAGTGAAGGGGCTGGGGTGGAACGGTGTGTGAAATCCTACCATTTCTGTCACTGAGGAATCCTGCCTTTGCTCGTATAGGTGGAAGCTTAGGAGGGGCTGACTGAAGGCAGAGTGAACTTACTGTACTATCTGTCAGTGAGCTGTGTCAGTGGCTCTGTGTTCCAGAAAGCTCTAACATTTTAGCACATCTCGTAATTTTTTCCTAATTTTCTTTGTTTTCACTATCAAATTCCACCATATACACTGTCCTTGGGGCTTCCAATGCATTGCACAAAAGCACTTAAAATATGCTATTCCTATATTTTTCAGGGTAACAGAGAGGGAGGGTGACCAGTAAAATGGAAACATGAGGGCTGTCCAGAAAGTATCCAGCCAGATACCTGTTCTCGTTACCCTGACGATGGCTGCACTTTTCCCGGACAGCCCTCCTGTAACCCAGGAGAGTGAGGGTTACTGTGACTACTGAGTCACACGTTTTTACATTTGAAATTTTCTGCTCAGATTTTGAAAGGACTGGAGGAGCACGCGTTTCCTCAGGCTGCACAGTACACGGACGTGTTTAACGACACCTCCACCCACTGGTTCCCTGTCCGAAAGCTCAGCCAGCTCTCCATTAGCACTTGGGCGTTTCGGGAAGAGCCAGACTACGAGGACTGTGAGGACCTTGAAATCATCAGGAACAAGACTAAAGGACCTTCAGCTACTGACCCGAGCTTGCTGTAATGTGTCCCACACTGACCGAGGCACAGGCAGCTGCCACCAGAGATGACATGGGAGGATGCCGTGGAAGGACCCCAGAGAACTTCTCTGCAATGGGCCAAACTGCAACAACAACAGGAAGTCCCTCAACTTGGCTGTCCTCCTCAGGGTGATACGCCAGTGGGAAGACAAAGTGGAAAGTTTTATGCACTTCTAAAGTACCACTGTCGTGTTTCACCTGCTTCCTTCCTCGGTGACCTGGCCGGATAGGGAGTATCTCCTGAATAGATACTCTATGACAATCTAACATACTGTTTATTTGTAAGTGTGGCCCCAGGTCGGCGTGTCCTGCCCTCTGTGGCCTGCTGCAGTCTACTTGGCCATGTCGATGAGGCTCTGCAGGGACGTGGGCACCCAAGTCTTCTCGCCCTGGACGAATACCACTCCCCGGTCGATGTAGATGACGATGCGGCCAAAGGTGTATAGCTGTTTCCCTTCGTGTCGCTTCCCGATGACGGGCATGAAGACGATGTTGTGCTCCTCAGCCTTGGTCTCGATGAGGTCCTTGAAGTTCATGGGCACGGAGCTGGCAGCCACACCGATGCCCCTCTGGGCCATGTTCTCGGCCTCCCGTCGCTCTTGCATTGCCTCATACTGGAAGTCCTTCCTCCGCTCCGTGTGGGTGAGGTAGGCGATGTTCTCCCGTGCTCCGGGCTGCATGTAGGCACCTGGGAGAGACGAGGGAAGAGGGGTGAGGGGTGGTGGTCCAACGTGCACACAGACCGAGACCGTAACTGGGTTAAGTTCTAAGCATGCCGCAGCTGTCATCTCCATAAAACCTACGTGTGACTCACTGGAGGGTGGCTGTGCCTCAAAGACACCAAACTCCAAAATGAGATCAAACACCCAGACAGCTGGCTGGAATCACGTCAACACTGGTCTGAATATTTCTGGCTAGTATCTAGCAACCAGAGAGATTATTAAATATTCAACATAAAATGAAATACCCACAAGGCAGTGATCCTTTCAGAGCTGGAAACCTTGAACAACAGACATGCAGTCACTGGCCATTCCGTTCCCATTTGCTTGGGAGAATTTTCACTCCACACTGCCAAGACTTGTAGAATCTTAAAACACATGGCCTTTACTAGTTATATTCTTACCTTACCCATACAGAATATAAAGTAGGTGTGAGCCAAAACACAGACGTTGAAGGACAGAAATTACAGGACCATAAGTGTCCAGTGCTGATGGAGGGGTACCGGAGCTTGGGGCCAGAGAGGCTGACGAAGAGTTTCTAGGTGAGAGTGTGACAATGGAGATGGCCCATTGATGTCCCCTGAAGGGCCAGGATAAGTAGAGTGCATAGAAATGTATTTCCCTCATTAAACATCATTACATAATCTATGAACTCTAACTCTGTTTTGATGCAATGGGTTTAGCAGAAAGAATGAAAGGCTCAGGAAGCAGCAATTCCAATCACAGCTGCCACTCTGGCTGTGTAACCTTGAATAATCTCATGCCCTTGTTGAGCTTACCTGAAATGAGGTTAGAGTAGGTGCTCCAGAAGCCTTTGCTCTGAGAGGTGAGCACCGTGTAACACAGGAGGCTGAGGAGCCTCAGAACTGATCTAGGCAGAGGGACTCACCTAGACCTGAACAGGTACTAAGTGAATAGTCGACTGCCTACTTCTGCCATCACAGCTACCACCTACTGAGGACTGTATACAAACAGTAACTAACTTAATTCTTCTAGGTTTTTAAAGAAAACCTAGAAGACAGGTATTGTTGCTGTTTTACAGGTAAAGAAAATGGTCTGAGAGAAGTTAAGCAACTACTAAGAGTTAGACTATTTACCCCAAGTCTGCACTGTGAGCTGTTACACTTCAGTAGCACACCTAGTGCCGGTCAAGCAGACGCACAGATGAACCCTAAAGAGCCCCACAGCACAGTGGTTATGAAGGTGGGTCCTCTAGGTGGACCCACATAGTGTGCATCGAGCTTAAATCAGCCTCCATTTGGGGAAGGATGCCACTCCCGGTCTAGGAGGGCTGGCAGTGGGTGCTTGCTCACTCTGTGACCCAGTCTGGTGGGTGGGAGTGATGGTCCATCGGAGGGGAGGGTGAGCCAGCTTTAGGCAGCCCACAGGTGCCTGAAGACTCTGACCCTGTCATTCATATGTTCAGAACCACGCAGCTCAGGGCCAGGACACCCAGAACAGAATGCCCACTCACCAACGTTGGAGGACACTGCCCTGTTCATGATATCCAGTGCTTCATTGAATTTGTCCTTGATGGATGGGTGTGCCAGCACTTGGTCTGAGAACATGGACTTCCAGCCCAGGTACCACTTGGTGATCTCCTCGTAATTTGGGCTGTTACTGAGCCAGGAGCACAGCACCTGCCCAAAAGAAACAAATAAGAAACTTGCACCCACAGTGGCAACAAATGGGAGCAAAACATCCAAAGGGGCCATTGGTTCGGTTTTGGTCCTGGTCCTACAAGTTGGCAACTCTTATAGGGGCTCAACAACCTGGCACTTAGGCGGTGGCGTTGCAGTCAGCGAAGTGCCCTTGCACATGAACCCTCCGAGCCGCAGCCTCCCATTCACACAACAGGGATATCACAGTGCCTGTTCCAAAGTAACGCAAACCAGGTGCTTAGAACAATATCTGGCATGTGGCAAATGTCCAGTCAGTGGTGGGCACTGTTCTTGCTTGCCATCCTACTACATAATTTATGTCATTAGCACCCTATCACCTGACAGGAATGAAGTGATGACTCCTGCTGCCATCCCATCCCCAAAGCAAAGCAAAGCGTACCTGAAGCCACTTGGGGAAGAAATGCTTTTCGAGCAGCCCCACCAGGCTGGAGACAGAGATCATTCCTTCCCAGTCGATGACCCAGTAGAAAGCATCCATGTGCTGCTGGTGAGGGTTAATGACCAACTCCCCGAGACACATCCCTAGAGAGAGAGACCCAGTCACTAAGGCCAAGCCTCAGAAGCACAAGGCCCTAGCTCCTCACCAGACAGTGTAGTCTCTGGTCTGCTTTTGAAGGTCAACCAGAAACTCTTGACATGGCAGTTCCCAAAAAGCATTTTCTGCTCTAACCCAGAAAAAACTCTTATATTAAGAGTCAATGCCACAAGTTCCCTGGTGGTGTAGTGGTTAGGCTTCAGCGCGCTCAACGCCGTGGCCTGGGTTTGAGTCCCCAGCCCAGGAGACACAAAAAAAAAAAAAGAAGAAAAAAAAAGAAAAAGAGTCAAGGCCATGAGAATTTCAGAACACCAGTGGCTGTCCTGTTACCAGAAGCCCAGCCCATACCAATCAGGAACCACAAGGCACACCGAGTCTGGCGTGCTCAGTACAGCTTTTTAGTCACTGCCTTAAGGACCTGGGTTCCGTTCATGTTCAGCCTCAGCGCACAAAACGATGCGTCTTTTAAGGTGAAAAATGTCATGAGCTAAGCCCTGTCATACAGCTCAAAGGCCATGTTTTAAGTATAGTCATTACCACTGACCATAGAAACTGGGGCATCAAAGCTGCTGGACTTGGATTCCATTCTCCCCATTTCCTTACCCAGCTTGGGCACTATGTTCTTGACCATGAACGCCTCCCACGAGCCAGGGGTGAAGACATCTTTCCAGGGCTGGAGGATGAGCTTGGCAGAGGAGTCACTGGGGTGCCACTTCTGCAGGGCACTGGACAGCTTGCTGCGGATGGGGGAGTACAGTGGCTCCAGGCGCGCCTGCATGAGGGGGAGCCACGGGTGGATCCAGGAGTGAATGGGGACGGTGTCCGTCAGCGGGTTCCAGTTTTCCACCTGCAGGGGAGGGGGAAGCAACAGTTTGTACAGCCTGTGAGACAGTGAGATGACACCAAGGTCCAGCCCTCTGCACGTGTGGGGGATACGGTCCCCCCATTATGGAGGGACACATTAGAGGCAGCCGAGGTGCCTGGCAGGCATTCTGCACTACATTCCCCCGAAACGGACACTGACAAATAAACACACTCATGTAGCTGTATTCAATCTCAGAAATGGCACAATTCTAATTTTAATAAAGAAACCAAGAAAATGAATTCCTGTTAATGGGCTTTGGGGAGAACAGGGCTGGAGATAACACTGGGCAAGAGCTGCTGACAAGTTCTGTTAATTGCAGGCATTTCAGCAGCACTGAGATGAAGAGAAATGCTAAATGAGTCCCCAGGTTACTGCTGAATGCACTTTCCCAGGTCTGGGCCTACCTCCTTCTGCAGCTTGGGGAAGATGAGCTGGTCCAGTATGTTATCCAGGATCCACACGGGGATGATGTGCACCCAGCTGTCTAAGAAGTCCACCATCGGCTCACAGTTCCTTGGCTGCCACTGGTTGACAATATTTCGAACAAAAGGCATCCAGACTTCCCATATCAGCCTAGGGGAGAAGACGGCAGAGGGCAAGCTAGCCAGCCCGCTGACGGGCTTCGCAGCACAGAGTGCACCACCATCCACTGCCCCACAGTAAGAACGAGGAGGGCAGCAGTGTGCATGGACAGTCAGAAAACCATCAGGCCAGGCCCATGCTGGCCAGCCTGCCTCTTCCTGGCTGCCCACCCAACTTTGGATCCTCATTATCCTCGGCAACACCTGCCCGCCTGGCAGGGTCCCTGCGGGGTCACACAGGCTCATGGCTCCCACACAAGTGCCTCTTCAGGTGTGAGCTTTCCCACCCAGCGCTCTCTGCAAAGCTGACGCCTTACCCTTTGGCTCACAGCTTAAAGGTCACCTCTCAGGGCCTCTGCCTCGGATCTGCTCCCCCAGTTAGGTGCACACCCTTGTTAATCTCTATCATGTGCCCAGTTTGCACCCTGGGCTTATCTGTCCACTTTTGCTTCGCCACCTGCCTTTCCCACTGATGGACAGAGGCTGGCTGCTTCACTCCAGGGAGAGCCTAACACACGCATGACCCTCACCAGACACCCGACAAGTGCAAGGAGAACTAATGACTGAGAACTGGAGCTCCCAGAGCCGTGCCAGCATGCAATGGTCTCACCCAGGACAGCAGCAACACTGCCACCACACCCACCTGCCAGGAGCAACCCTTCACTGGCCCCAGGAGACAGCAGCTGCACTGCGTACCTGTGGAAGGCGTCTGCCGAGAGGTCCTGCCCACCGTGCGACAGGAGCTGGTCATTCTCCAGCAGGCTCTTCCACTTGGAGATGATCTCGGTGCCGTAAGTACAGTCCTGAGGAGAAACATGGCGGCTAAGGGCCAGCACCCAGGCTACCAGCCCTCCCCGTCCTCTGGACCACCTCTTCCAGCCCAGGTACACCCCAAGTCGGAGGCGGAGGCTGGTTTCCCCAAGCACTCACTTTGAGGGGGTCCCACTCCTTGAAGTAATCCTTCATGAGCGGGTAGACGATGGCAACGGCGAGGTCCACGCGGTCAGACATGCGGTACTCCTCATAGTACTTGTCCTGCAGGGTCTCAAAGATGTGGGCGCACTCATCCAGGGTGAGGGGGTGGCTGCAGCCGGGCTGCACACGCCGCTCACACTCCTCCACCAACTCCAGAACCTTGCTAAGGTTGGCAATGGCCCGCTCCTCATGCTCCAGGACCTCTGACATCTTCTCCAGCTCGTGCGACAGGTTGACCACCATGTCCCGCTCATACTGCAGCTGCCGGTCATTCTGGATGATCTCCTGCTCCGTGAGCTCGATGAGCAGCTGCAGGTTGTGCTCCAGCTCAGGCAGCGCAAAGCCCGGGGCCTTGGCTTCTCTGCCGGTCTGTGGCGGCTGCTGCGACTGCAGTGGCACCCCGTCGTCAGGCACGCTGTGCTTGTTGCTGATCTGACTGTAGCTGTAGTAGACCTTCTGCTCCCGGCCCGTCATGTCTATGACCTTGGAGGATGGCAGAGGGGACACAGGTAACACTCACCATTGCTGAACTATGAGACATACACCTGAGGCCAAGGACACACAGGCTAGGGGAATGTGTAAGAGCACCCCACTTGACAAAGCTGGGGAAGGGCAGCGTGTCTCAAAGTGGGGTCCGCACTGCACTAGGTTACAGGAAGCTCGGGGACAAGACCATCAGATGCAACAACAGTTCTAAATTGGACCCCTCTTGACAAGGCAGGGTGGAGAAGACTTTTCAGGAAAATCAATGGTTTGAATGTGGATACTAGTTGAGACAAAAATCTATTTTCATGGAAAAGTAGAGGCTGTACTGATCAAGCAGGTAATAAAGCATACAAGCAAAATGCATTTTGGTTAAAATGGATATTTAGGCAAAGATCTGGAAGGATGTACATCAGGTGTTAACCCTACCAGCCCACTATACCGATTTTTCGGTAATTTCCGAATCTGCCGCTAGACCGCTGTACCTAATTTTCGGTACTTTGCCTCATATGTGAAAAACATGCTTTTCTACAATGTCTCCAAGTTCCATCTTATTCCAACCACTTGTTTGCATGTAACTAACATTTTTCTATATCATGTTGGTTTTTTCTCTTTAATGCTCAGGAGCCCAGGTATAGGGGACAGGTAGGTTCAGGGCCTCAGGTCTGGTAGGGTTAAAACTGTAGGAAGGGCTCTTGAGCCCTTTTCCTGCTCGAGCTGCTCCACCTCTGAGGAGTGCACTTTCCCTTGGTCACTGGAGCCCCTTGAGGCACTCTCCTTGCTCGGCCTGCTCCTGCCTCTTTGGAGAGCACTTTCTTTTCAAAAAACTATCTCTTTGTTTCATTTCTAAAAAATAAAAAATAAAACCCAAAAAACTATAGGAAGGAAGGAAAATAATATTTCTTACATTTTCGCCTCTACTTCCTGTCTAAAATGTACTCCATACTGCTCTGTAATAATAAAGTATTTTTATTTTAAAAATAAAACAAAACAAAACATACATAAAACATTACTGGGCAAAAGCCACCTGAGAAATGAGGTAATTCCAGCATTTCAAGAAAACTGAGGAGGGAGTTCCCTGGTGATGTAGTGGCGCTGGCACTGGTGCTGGCACTGTCGGCGCTGCGGCCTGGGTTCGATTCCCAGCTGGGGAGCTACCCACATACCACCCCCACCACTCCCACCCCCCACAAAAATATAAAATAAATAAAAATTTTAAAAAAGAAAACTGAGGAAATCTGAGTATGGCCTGTAATGAAACAGAATCATTTACCTTCAATTTAAGAGTGTAGTCCAAGAACCATCTGCATGAGCATCACTTGGAGAAAAATAAACTCAGGTCCTCAGGCCCAGTCCACATCTGCTGACTCAGCATCTCTGGCTAGGACCCGGACACCCACATTTCTTACCCAGCCCCTAGACAGTCTGACGCACAACACCCGGACACTAAGGACCCCAGTCAAGACTGAGTCGTGACACACACTATCCTGCACCAAACCACAACTGACAACTGTCACCACTGTTCTTTGGCTACTTGAGGAAAACCTAAGACTGCACATAACAGTGTCTGAAAATGTAGTCTGTTCTGGAACCAGAAAGTCCTCAATGCAGTGCACCCCACGGACTGGCCTGCACACCTGGTCAGAGCAAGGAAGTGCACCCTTCCAGTATCACGAGCCTGAGAGACCTTCTTCTCCTTTAACCTGACTGACTTCTAAGAGCCTGTCCCTAAAAAAATGCAACAAAGACAACAACCCAGCAAAACCCCAAACCAAAGCAGGAAAACCTTAGAGGTCTAGCAGTAGAGGTAGGACGCAGTAACAGCACAGCCACTCTGGGATTAAGCACTTGTTAAAGACAACGTTCACCCTGAGTTTTTGATAACAGCAATGTTACTAAGTTCACTGGCTTCAAGGTCCAAAAAAGGAGGCACACTGATTTACCACCAGAGTGCCATGGAGAGCACCTGGCACATGTGGGGCCTCGAGAATGTCTGAAGTGTGAGTGCAGTGAGTGTGAGCACGCTGCCCTCATGTGAGAAAAAACTGGACAGCAGCCCCAAAGGGACCTCAGAAAGCATTTAGTGATTGACTGTGGGGTGTGGAATTACTGTTTTGTGTTTGCCATCCTGGACCAGGTGCCCAAGGGCCCACATACCTTGACCTGGGAAAGCTCCTTCTGAGGAGTGGTGAGCTTCTTGCTAATCCTGCCCTTGGCCTTCAGCTCTTCCACTGTCTTGTAAGAGTATTTGGGCTTCTTCTTGCTTCCGCTGGGGTCTTTCCTCCACTGGCTCAGCTCCTTCTGAAACTCCTGAACCAGAGGGACAGAGTCTGTCACAACAAGCAAGCCCCCTTTTTACAGAAGCTGGGGCCACTGAGACCACTGACAGATATTCACTAGCCGCTATCATAGTTTTTCATGAGGTTCTAGAAGGACTGTGTCTGAGTGATACTAAAACCACATAACTCACTGACACCGACTCCCCCTCTTACAAATAATGAGGTTCAGAGGGAAAAAGAAACATGAACAAAGATGAAGGGAACATTTACTGAGCATCTGCTACGTCTGGCGCTATGCCAGTTTTACATTTACCTCACGTGAAACTTAGGAAAACAACATAAAGGGTTTTTTTTATGTTTTTCTTTTTTTGGGGGTAGTTCCCTGGCTGGGAATCAAACCCAGGCCCATAAAGGGTTTTTTTAAGTACACAAAACCCTGGCTTTAATTTAAAAGAAAGGTAAATAAGCAAGCCCCTAAGTTTCAAGGCAAAGATCTTTGCCTTTTACAATCAGAGTTTGCAAAACTGGGGGTTCCCTGGCGGTGTAGCAACTAGGCTTAGGCACTTTCAACGCCGCAGCCTGGGTTCGATTCCCAGCCAGGGAACCACCAAAAAAAAAAAAAAAAAAAAGAGAGAGAAAAGAAAGAAAGAAAGGATTTGCAAAACTTTCCCAAAGAAGTTCTAAAGTAAAGGCAGAGTCCAGCCCACAGAAGTGGGTTTTGTGGTTGCCATTTTGTTCTTCTCAACTGGTTTAAAACTACACAGATCATCGCCTAGTGCTGAGTAGAAACTACCCCTTTAGACGGGCTGTGCCCTCGCCAGGCTGCCTCGCACCTGGCCTGCCTGCCTTCCTTACTTTGGCTGCGTGCTTGACAATTGTTAGCGACTGAAAGCCCCTGACTCAGATGTCTCCTTCTTCAGTAAAAGGAGAGGGTAGGTGACAAGAAGAGGATCAACATGTGTCTGTGCAGCACCCTGCTTTCCCTCGTAAATGCAAAGGGGGAAAAAGTAACATTTCGATCAAGACAGTTGGCCCCTACTGTCACTGTAGCAATGGGACACATAGCTGACAGCAGACGTCTCCCTGCTGTACTTGGAATGAGACCCTAGCACCTAGTGGCCCTCAAGGCCGGGTGGTGTGGCCTGCGCTCTCTCAAGGCGCGTCCTTCTGCTCCCGGGTTGGCGGACCACCACCTGCCACGTCTCCTCGGGGACTCTTCACGGTCAAGCCCAAGCTGCGCCCTCAGTGTCCTCTGGCCTCCGACTCTCCCTACAGCTGCCCCCTTTTCTGCCAGGGTCAAGTGAAACGTCTGCTTCCTAAGAGGCCTTCCCTGACCACCCTATGCATGAAAACTGTCAACCCCCCCCCCCCCCAACATGCACTGCCCTGCCTTATATTCTACCTGGGCACTTCTCAGCACTCCCTGCTCTTTCTAAGAACCCACAGTTGCCTGTTTACCGCCCGTCTCTGCCCATCCGGCTCCACTAAGGTGTTCACCAGGTCCACCCAGCCCCAAGCACAGTGCCTGGCAAAGGCTGCAGCCACCACCTGAAGACTGACAAGAATGAAGGGACAAAGGGACAAAGGAGCAAACAGAAGTGGCACGCACACCCGCGACCTAGCCCGACTTCCGATTACCTCTTCGGCTTCTTCTTCCGAGTCGACCACGGGGAAGTCCTGCAGGGACTGGGTGGTCCGCTCCGAGCCATAAGCTCCCACGGCGCCCTTTCCCTTTCTCTGTTTGGCTTCGATGGGGTTAATGATACCTGACAAATTTCACAAAAACAGACACTTCTGATCACAGCACTCCCTGTACTTGAATGAGCCAGAGTGAAGTCATACCTCCTTGGACCTCACACCCAGTGACACATGGCCCGGGAAGGAGAGCCCTTCTCTGCCCTCGAGCAATGTCCACGTCCTATGTGACACGAAACTCCTGAGCATTTAGGCTGCCACTGAACAGTGTGCGGACACCAGGCTATTTATGTCCTCAACACAGATTTCCACGTCCACCTGGATTCATGGTTTAATGCTCAAGAAGGAAAGAGAACAATTCATTTATCATGGAACTCTGGCACATGCAATTCTATGCTTCACTCTTCTGGAACATTCAGTCTACTGATGCTGAGTAAAGGGAAGGGAAGCTGCACTCTGAGGCCCCATCCAACTCACATTTCACCCCCCACCCCACCTCCGCGCTTAACTCGTCTCGTAACAAGTCTAAGCCTTGGCAATAACAGCCTGCAAGCTTGCGGGCCGTTCTAGACCCTAACCATCTTCCTCCTGCTGAGACAAGTATGTGACTGAGTTTGACAAGGGAGCTTGGAAGCACAGCTGGTCCTGTACACAGATCAGGAGAAGGAGACCCCTCCCCAGACCTCCCTCTCGCCCCATCTGCTCAGGGGCAAAGGCGAAGACACTACACACCTTGTGCGTTCTTCCCGAGGCCCCTTCCCGGGACGTAGCCCATCTTTTGAAGAAGCTTCTGTCCAATTCCTTTTGTGTGTCTTTCCCAGCTGCCAAAATCCATGAAAGATTTGGTTCCTCCTGCAAAACCTTTCTGGCTGGGTTTAAAATTGCCACCCTGAAAAGAAAACTCAAAGCTTAGTTGATGGCAAAAGAGAAAGAAAAATCTAAGAAAGCAAGCCTGACTAATGGGAAAACGGCTGGCAGTCACAGGGCACTGACATGTGTCTGTGATGTGTGTCAGGACAGGAACGGATTGCACCACTCACATGGCACCTCACAGATGCCAGCCGCCACAGGGGGAACCCACACATCCGGCCTTCAGCTGAGCCCCCACCCCCACCGGCAAGGCCATGCCTGGGCTGCCACACCCTTCCCAGGGTATGACAAAGATCACAGTCCTCCCATGAAGATGCTACCGTTTTTAACTTCTTCGGTCCGAAATCCTTAGGAAATTCATCCTGCTTAGCAGGCTTCTCCTCGTCCTCGGAGTCGTCCAGGTCCGCCTCCTCTGCTGCCCCTTTCTTGAGCCCGGCGCTGATGAAGTTGACTGGCGCGGAGTAGTCGCGGGCCCTGCAGGCAAACACAGCGCCCCCCGGGTGGTCCATGAAGAAGTCCGCTGCAGCCCACCCTCCCCACCTTGTAGAAACTGCTGGCCAGAGCAGTCCTCAGAGCGGACCTCCAGGATCCATTTTAAAAGAGCAACACATTCATTCGCTTGTATCAGAAGGGCCCCCACTCTGACTTGCTGTTATCACATTTAACATTTTTATCTGATGTGTTCACCTCAGCTCTATGGATGAAAAGCTATGCATATCAGTATAGAGTTGATTAAAAATTCAAAGTAGGATGTGATAATCCAACTTTCCTTTTACATTTTTTAAATTGACTTACTCTAAAAAGCACTTGCTTTGGACACTATTTCAAGTACAAAAATAGAAAAAAATTCTGATAGAAATCATAAATAAAAAACATTAAGAGACTGAATGGAACGTATATTAGCAATTATATCAAACTCTAAGAGAAAGTTCCTCTTGGTTAAATTTATTTGTATATGAAAACTAAATCAAAATATCTAAGAAATTAACTCTGAGAGATGGAAAGTATTAATTTCCAGCCTCAAGAATGGTACTTAAAATAAGTCATTAACTGCAGTTCCCTTTTGTATGAAATGAAGCCAGTACCTTTGTATTATAGGAACACAGAGAAAAGGTTCCAAAAAAAATCCCTAGGAATATTGCAAAGTAAAGCGATGCTTTCTAAAATGACTAACCTAGTCATTAAACATCCCCATGGCAGTCATAAAATTGAGAGAATTCCTTCCTAAAAAACGCAAAATAACTTAATGCCTAAGAGCCCAAATTCTAGAATCAGATAGGCCAGTATTCTTACAGCCTGGCTGGAGGGCTTTGGCCAGTTTCTTAATCTATAAAATGTGATGATGATAATGGAAATTTTCTCATCAGGTAAGCGAGACCAGGCATGTGAAGAACACAGAACAAGCAAGCAGCTAACAGATGCTGGCTGCTCTTACCATCTTACGATATGCAGTTCTTGACCCTTCATCTATTTATCATCCACTCTTAGATTTCCTTGCCAGATGGGAAGAGGCTGAATTATACCTCAGGATCCTTTGTGAAAAAGGCTCAATCTCAGTGGGCTGAAGCTACAGGCCATGGATGGGGACAGGGAGACAAACCCGGACCTGCTACACGCTCTGGTTGAGCAAGTTGCAGCCAACACACGTTGAGTTCACGCTCAGGAGACTTTTGGCCTCAATCCTCATCTCCCTACCACCATCCCAGCCCAGGCCTCTGCCACCTCTGCAGGGACTGCTGCCCGGCCTCTGCACAGAGCTCCATGTCCACGGTGGCTCCGTGCCGACTGTGCACCAGCAAAAGGGTCTCCAAAGGTACCTCAGTCCCTGTCACACCCTCTCCACACAGAGCCACAGGCCTCTTCTCAAATGCTCTGCTCCCCTCTCTCCTCTCCGGCCTGCAAAATCATTCACATCCTCCTGGATATCCTGTGGCCTCCCATTAAGGACCTTTGTATACTCTGCCTTCCCCACCCTGGTAAAGTGACACTTGAGCTGGTACGAAAACAGAAGGTAACTAGGTAATTCTTCCCTGGCCTCCCAGAGTAGGTCAAACACCCTAAAAGGTGCTCTCCCTTGGGCCCTAAACACAGTTACAAATTTCCACTGTGGATCTGCTGATTTAATGCCTGTCTCCATCCACCACGGTCTGGGCTCTTGGCAAGGACTGGGTCTGTAGACCCACATAATTATTGAGCAAGGTCCTACATAATTTCTCAATAAACATGACTGGTGATTGAATCAGTGAAAGAACAGCACTCTAGCCTAAAAAGGAAACTGGGCCTCTCTGATGTCATAGCTAAGGCCAGGAGAGAAGTCTATTTAGTGGAGTATCGCCCCCACTCCCTCTCCATCTACCCTAACCACTTCCCTAAAGCAAGGGAAGCAGGCTTGCTAGCCAGTACCGTTTGCCTCCAAAGCTGGGCCTCTCTTCATCCGAGTCCCGCTCTGCCCACACTCCGTAGGTGGCTTCTTCCTTGGTTTGCCAGTGGCGCTGCCGGTTGGGGTTGAACTCGTTCTGCAGATCCCAGTCAGTGATCTCAAAGTTCTCCCGCTCATCCTCATCATCATCCATGTGGCCATCTCCATCCCGGTACAGGTGGGACAGCGACATGGCCAGTCACTAACGGAAGGCACAAAAAAGGCACAGTCTGTGATAAGTCCTGAGAGCAGCAAGAGAAGGCTTCCTTGGGAGTTCCTACTCCTTGTTACCTTCAGAACTGCCTCCAAACTCAGAGTCCATTAAAATCATTGTTATAATTCAAAAAAGCAGGCATTAAAATCATTTTGGAAAACAATCAGTACTAAAATAGGTGGAACAGAAGACTAATCCCAACAGTCTATGTGATTCTTGAGCATGTTATTTTCTTGTCCTAGTCAGTGTCCTAAAACATCTGTCTCATACAGTCACACAAGCCACATAATAACTAAGTTATTCTATATATTATTGCCTCAGAAGTAGTGCAGATGTTATCCCAGACTCCACGTTTTATTATGTTTTTGTATCCCTTTGGCAGTCCCAGGAAGGGATTTCTTTAGAATATGCTCTGAAACACATTACTTCATGAGATTCTGAGACTTAGTTTTCTTCCCAAACATCAACATCTTCTGATGAGCTGGAAGGCAGGCAGTAGTGATTGAGAACACTGCCTAATAGTCAAACATCATTGACTGAAACAGGAACTTCAGCTGTTTCTTAAATGCATTAACTACCATGCCAGCCTTAGAGAATGCTTGCAAGGCAGAGTCAATGAGATGATACTTAGAAGACACTTGACTTGGAGTAAGTGTTCAAGCAACAGTAACTGTTACTGTGGCCCCATGATTAGGTCCGTCAACATTACTATTAGTGAACTAGGGAGTGAACATAGCAAAGTGATTGGGAAATCAGGTGCTAAAATCACAGCCTGATTTCAAATCCCCACTCTACCAGGTACTGAGTGTATGAGAATTAAAGGCACATTAAGCTTCAAGCATGTTGCACTACAAAATAATAATACATTCAATCTATGATAGCAATTGTGATTCCTGTCTACCAGTTGCTGCAAGAAGCCTTCGAGGACAGGGAGTTTACTACCTCCACAGGCAGTGTCAAACTCTGGCCAGCTCTGTTAGATAGTTTTCCCTGCTTGTTCTACTCACTGGTGCACTGGCTGGGTGCTGCTGGGCCCAACCCATCCAGGAGTGCAAAGAAGGAAATGTTTTGAGTCACACATACATGGGAGTCAATAACACTACTGCCTCCTTGGGCAAAGAGCATGGTAATCACCGAGTTGTCACGAATTAAAGAGCCCTCTGCTGGTGCTAAGTACTTGCTGGACACTTCAGGCTGACGAGCTACTGTAAGCATTGAGACACTTCTAGGAGGCTGGTACTATTAGAAATTCCACGCTTCAGATTAGGAAAACCAGGCTCCGAGAAGTTAAACAACTGCTCTAAGGTCCACAGCTGGCATGGCTAGGCATCGGGTGGGCTGAAGCCAGGACTCGGGCGTCTCTCTACGTGCTGTCCTGGCTTCGCGGTGAGGGGGTTCGGTTCCCAAATCAGTCTAGGCCGCGACTCCCCGGTTAACCCCGAGCGGGCCCGCCCCTCTCCCGGCCTCCGCAGAGCTGTCTGCGAAGTGGAAGCTCACACCAGCGAGCCCGAGACGTGCTTCCCCGAGCCCTAGCACCCACCCCCTTGGTGTGAAATTCCTACATCCGCTTCCACTCCCCGGCCCAGCTCACCCAGTCTGGGTCCAGCGTCCCAAAATCAGAGGTGAGAAGCGCGCTGATCAGGCAGTGCAAATCCGGATGTGCCCGGGCCGGCGCGCCGGAAATGACGTTGCCCGACAGCGGAAATGGTGCGCTGGTCGCCATAGCAGCAACGTAAGGCTTGAGTATCGGTGGCTCTAAAGCCTCGGGGCTGAGATGCTAGAAAGGAGACCCGGAGTTTCAGGTCCCCAAATGGCTAGCGGGTGATATCCTGGCTCTGTCAGCCTGCATGCCGTGCTCGCTTCGTGGTGACGCTAATGACCGGTGTGGTGGGCTCTTTTTGCCAGCCTGAATTTCTGAATCTGTAAAATGGGAACATAGGACTAGCTTATGGGATAGTGGTGCGGAATCGTGTGAGACATTAAGGGGGCTGGGATACGGCATTCATACGGGAATAATGAAGATCAATACTATGTCCTATTTTTTTGGCGGGGGGTCTCAGTATAAGCATCCTATGAACACAGAGCAGTTGCCTTATCTAGGAGTTTGAGGGAGTGAAGAATGAATGGGCAAACTCTAGAGGTCTCAAGTATTGCCTCCAGAATAGCTTTCCATTCTCTTTCTTTCCAACAGGTTGGCAAATGAATTCATTCGTTCGCTGATCTGGTTCGCCGAACCTACACTGCTAGGTTCAGAGAATACAGTGAACAAAACAAGCACTGGCCCTCCCAGGGAATCCCTTGCCAGCTCTAGACTCTGTGTAGGCACATGTACCCTCGAGTTCTAATCTCAGCTCTGCCACTTAACAACTGTGGACCTCAGACAAGCCATTACTTCTAAGCTTCAGTTTTCTCTTCTGCAAAATGGTTGAAGATCCAATGGATAAAATATTTAAGCAATTAAAACTACTCAGTACACAGTAGGTGCTTAGGAAGTCTTAGCTGTTATCGTTTGCTTATGTTCTCTCCTCCCTAAGATGGAAAGATCTAAGAAGCAGTTACTGGAGTGAACAAAGAGCACTGGACTTAGAGTCAAAAGACTTGGGTCTAACCTCCCATGGTTGTTACTAATTAAATGAGAACCTACATTGAGTCAATTAAATGCTGGCTTTTTGGTAATGGGGGCTGTGATTTAATGGTCTTTGTAATTCCGATGACACGTGTAGTCTCTGTGCCTGACACAAAGTATGCATTCAAAAAAAAAAAAAACCTGGAAAGTAAGATTTAGTAGAGGAGAAGGCCACGGGAAGAGAGCCTAACAGACTAAAGTTTAACTGAGAAGCAAGCTGGTGGAAACAAGGAGATGAGATAAACCATTTTGTGTCTGGGTCTGAAAATGTTTATGCATCTTTTTATAGCCCAAAGCCAAAAATATAAGTAAGCTCAGCTTGGCTTCTCTGTAGCTATGTCTATAGCTTTACAGCTGATTTTATGGAGCTGCAGTGACTTTGGTCACTGATGGATTTGCTTCACCAAATGGACCCCCACCACGTGGCTTCTGGAGAAGAGACCTTAGCGGACCATTGTGGAAGCATTAAAAATGCACCTTCTGATCAAGTGACTAGTGTGTGCATTCTCAAGACTGGGATGAATTGAAATCACATACCACTTGATAGGATGCCCTGAGATGATTGCTGCATTGTACCTTTGATACTTCTGCCAAAGATGCATACCAAATCACGAGGAGACATCAGACAAACCCAAATAAGGAAAACTGTACAAAACAACTGGCCTGTAAAGTGCCAAGGTCATGAAAGTCAAAGAAAGACCCTATAACTGTTCCAGACTGCAGACTAAAGAGACAGGGCAATTACATGCAATCACATGATCCTGAACTGAATCTTTTTGCTATTAAGGAGATTATTGGCATAACTGTTAAAATTTAAATGGGCTCTGAGGTTCCCATGTTAATTTCCTGATTTTGATGGTTGTCCTGTTATTACACTGGAGAAGGTCTTTGTTTGTTGGAAAGTATCTAGGGGTAGTAGGGCAACTATAGGAAACTTAATCTCAAATCATTAAGAGAAAAAAATGTTTTCTCTATGTACTTACATTATTTTTTTTTAAAGTTAAGGTTCTAGACTAAAATTTCAAGGATCCCAGTCTCCTTTTGCTGCTTCCTAGGTTTGGGACCTGAAGCAGGTTGCTTTACCTCTCTGTACCTCAGTTTTTCTATCTGTAAAATGGTGATGATAGCACTGGTCTAAAAGAGATGTTTTCAGGACAAAAAAAAAAAAAAAAAGAGGGGAGGAACTATTAATGCATATAAGCTCCTGGCATAGTAAAAGCTTCGTACACGGTTGTGGCTATTTTCATTTAAAAGACCCAGTCCCATACCTTTGCATGGAAGGCCTCTCAGGCTCAAAGGTCTGTGGGTTTTCAGGATCTCTGAGTTCAAATGCCCAGACCCAGGAAAAGCAAGGAGAGAGGCAGCCAGAGGTTTAGATTCAGGATCTCATATGCATCCTGGCCTCCCATTACTGCCCAGAAAAACCCTTGCTTTAAGACTCAGGAACATCCAGGCCTGCCTGTAGATTCCCAATGAGGTACTCAGACATGTGGCTTTCCCAGAAGGGGTTGCCAGGCAACAAGGATCATCAGCAGATCCTGACAGGGCCCTCGGACACTCATCAGTTCATTCCTCCCTGTCCATGCCACAGGGAATGTGCTCAGGGCCACACAGTGAGGTTAAGGACAGCGCCCGGCCTGGAGCCCAGGAGTTCAGCCTTGCAGGCCTGAGCTTCCTCTGCTATATACCATGCATGGGGAACCCACACCCTCACTGCCTGCTTATTTGAGCTAATAGTTCTAGAGAGATTCCTGTCTGTTCAGTCACAAAAACAAACCCTCTGTATACATCATCTCTTAGATTCCTGAACCTTCCAAGTTAGTTTCTATTACCACCTGAGTCCATACTCTTCAATCACACCTATATACAGCCTGTGCCATACCGCACCGTTCCCATATTACCTTCGAAAGATTTAAGGGAGAAATCCTTGCTCAGTTACAACTTTAAATAGGTTGATGCCATAGAAACACTCTGTCAGTGGCATTTCAAAGCTGATATATTTAAAGTCTAGCACAAGTACCTTTTCTAGGACAGTGACATTATACAGTCGCACATGGCTTATTCTTATTTTGAATCTTGTCACAAAAATATATATCATGTCCTGAATTGAAAAACCAGATCAGCTGGGATTAGCAAATTTGGTTTCCCTGTAAATGTTTCTTACAGATGGTTTCTACCCTTTCAAGAACTTGTGAACACTCTGTTCTTATATAGAAAGCTGGGACATGAGGTTCTGCAGGCCTGAGGCATTATCTGCAAAGCAAGCATCCTCAGAAGCACACTGAGATGAGAAGCCACAGCCTTCATCATTCATTCATTCATTCATTCACTCACTCATTAACAAATATTTAATGAGTTCCTATGTATCATTTAGTTTGGTGTAACAGTTACCCTCAAAGTCAGCAGCTGGAAACAACAGTGAACATTATCTCACAATTTGTGGGGTAGGAATTCAAAGGTGGCTCAGCTGGCTTGTGATGACTTGGCCTCTCCCTTGGGGTTGCATTCAGGATGTCAGCTAGGACTGCAGTCATTTGCAAACCTGACCAGAACTACAGGATTCACTTCCAAGGTAATTCACTCACATGGCTGGCAGGCTGGTGCTCGTTGCGGGCCGGAGGCCTCAGCGCCTCGCCACCTGAACCTCTCCATAGGGCTGCTGAGTGTCCTCACAACACAGTGACCAGCCTCCATGAGAGTGAGTTGAATCAAGAGAAAACAAGCCAAAGCCACAAGTATTTTTATGATCTAGTCTCAGAAGTCACACACTGTCATTTCCCTGGTATCTGACTGCATGTGGTCAGCCCTATTTAACAGGGTTGCCTGATTTAGCAAATAAAAATATAGGATGCCCAGTTCAATTTGTATTTCATATAAGCAAGGAGTAAGATTTTAGTGTGTCCAATGAAATATTGTAAAATACTAGAAAATTATTGTTTTATCTGAAATTCAAGTGTAACTACCCATCTTATAATCATCTAGAACTCCATCTCCATTCAGTGTAGAAAGGGACAAGATACCAGGAGGAAAGGACCACTGGCTCCGACGCCCTGACACGCCAGGCAGGTACAGGGACAAATGGTGAGCCATGAGAAATAATGGTTCCCAAACTCATAGCTCAGAGTCTAGTAAGACCAACTTAAATCAAATCACCAGGCAAATAAATGCAAAACCTTGAGTATGATACAGTGCTTCCAAAAGAAGTTGCTGGAGCCTGGGTCAGGGATGGGGTCTTCTTCAGTACAGCCATTTTTCTATTTTTCATGTGACGCTGGGTTTTTGTGTGTGTGTTAGGGGTGGTACATAGAACGTTTTGCCACCACAAGAAGGAAACAAAACCCTGAAAACACACACACACACAAATATGTGCAAACAATGGTGAAAACTGAGTAAGGTCTGCGGTCTGTAGACCACAGCACTGCACTAATGCCAGTTCCCTGGTTTTGATTGTAGATTTTACAATAGATCGTTTTAGGTCACTTTGTTTGGGGCTCGTTGGTTCTGCAGCAATAGATGAGGTTGGATGTCCTGTGCTTCCCAGTGAGTGCTGACCATGAGCTTCTGTGTTCAGAACTCCATCCCACTGCAGTCTCCAGACAGGAGGACAAGACTTGCTTCACACTGTGGGCTCATCACGTTACAGGCACCACTGCCCACCTTACCCATCGGCGTCTGCAATAAACCTGGGGAAATTTAACTTACCCATTCTACAGATGAAGAAACAAAGGCTCAAGCCATTCAGCTGGTAAACTGGCCTGACTCCAAAAGTCCATGCCCCAAACCACTGTGAGTCACTTCCTTCCCAAAGCCTCACCATTACCATCTTTAAAGATTCAAAACTGTTCTGAGCTCAGCTGATTCCTCAGCCTTGCGGGGCTGTGCAGTAAAAGGTGAGCTCAGCAGGTTTGGAGAGCTCAAACCCCACACATGACAAAGAAAGGACTGGCCCCTGGAATAATGTCTAAGAGCATCTTTGAATACCTGGGACCTTGAGCCACACTAGGCCAGACAGTTTATGCTAACAATGTGACCTGTGATGGGACCTTGGGCTGTGCTGTACCATTTGACCCCTGGAGGGGCTGGAGACTAAGTAATTAAGGTCAGTCATACATATGGCTGCCCCATGCTGATGTGACTGCTGTCCCCCCAAAAGTGCTGGACACCAAGGCCCAGGTGAGCTTTCCTGGGTGGCAGTCCTGCACACATGTTGTCACATGGCATTGTTGGAAGAACTATGCGCGTCCGTAAGACTCCGTGAGGAAAGGATAACCGGAAGTTCCTGCCTGGTCTCTCCTGGACTCCGCCCGACGTGCTTTCCTCCTTTGCCCTTTTTAACCTGAATCCTTTCGCTATCATAATCCCTAACCATGCGTCTAACAGGTTTTATTTTGGGGGGGAGGGGGCAGGAGGGGTGGTTCCCTGGCTGGGAGTCGAATCCCGGCCGTGGCATTGAGAGTGCTGAAGCCTAGCCCCTACACAACCAGGGAGCCCCCTGTCCAACAGGTTTTCTAAGTTCTGAGAGTCCTTCCAGCAAATCCCTGAACCTGAGGGTGGCCCTAGGGACTCCTGACACAGGAGGAAGTGAGCTGTGCCTTGAATGGGGTATTCTCCAGCCTTTGCTTGCCATCAATCCACCTGACAAAATTCAATATGGAAAAACAAACTCTATTCACCCTACAGTAAGGCACAGAAAAATGAGTCCCTGTTCACTTTATTCAAATAATATATTTTTTTTCTTTCTGAAATTGAGTAGAACTGAGGAGGAGTCAAAGAAAGCCTCATATATTAAATTCTTAAATAGATTCTTTGAATTCAAAAGTCAAGGTCAACAGGAGAGGCACAGGTTGCGGGCCTTGTCCCAGCAAACAAAGCCACCAAGGCAGTCCAGCAAATGAAGGAAGGTGGCAAATCCATTTCTTAAAAAAAGTTCCAGAGGGGAAAAATATAAAATACCTAAGTTTCAAAAGCCAGACTACTTGCACACTCTCGTCCTCTACCCCTGGGGAGTGTCCGATGAAAGTGTGTGCCAAGGAATCCGTTCGGTGATTCAGGCTTTGCAAACATATGCAAATACATTCCTCATCAGCAGTCCTATTTAGGTGATTAATAGCAAGCAATATGCTTGGATTAGAGGTCGATTTCCACTCGAATGCAAAGTTTCTTCTCTTCTTGGCAACAAGGCCGCTTGCAGAGACCTGGAAAGTCAGGGAGAAAACTGCATTAGGCCCCGTGTATCAATTTTGAAATAGATTTTTCATATTTGCTATGTGTGACGGCAGACCGTCTGGGCTTCAGGCATTGGCATGAGAGGTGAGGTTATCTACATGCATCCCAGATGGCCTGAGAGTTTCAATTCCGTTCCCTGGGTTCTTCCTCACATCTCAACCTGCCTCCACCTGCCCTAGAAGATACACTTTCCTCACTTATGAAGAGCAAATGGCAATGACTGCCCGATAAATGCCACGAATGTTTGGAGTCAAGGGAAGAGCTGGCATGTGTTCAAGGCCAGGCCTATACCAGGAATCAGCTAAAGCACCCTGACAGCTTGCTTAAACAGGAAGCAAGGAATAAAATGGCTTTTGTCAGCAAGAATGTTCAGGGTTCTACTGGTGAACCTGCAGGCAGAGAGGGAACAGAGGGAGAAACACAGAGAAAACCTGTTTTCCCTGTGAGGGCTCTTGTCTCTGGAATTCAACAGAACTCCATGGTTCCAGCATGACTCAAGATGGGAACCCTGACAACGACAGGGACTAGGTGTCTCCGACCTTGCAGGCTGGTGCAAAGTGGATTTCAAGAAAAATGAAAAAATTATGTTGATTATTTAAAAATAAGATAAGGAGACTAAAAATAGTCTTAGCTAGATGCTCTGTTTCCTCTAAAAGACCAGGGAAAATACCCATGCCTGTTGGTTCTGACCTCTCTGTGAGTGCCCCACATTTCCTTCTGCTGAGCAGAGTGGCTGGGGGACCTTAGGACGTAAGCCCACCCCCTGGAGCCTCAATTCTGTGTCCAGGTCCACAGTGAGGGGCCAGCACGCCCACCGGGCCAGCTCACTTCACGTCAAGGCCGCCCTAGGGAGGTGGACACTGATGGCTCCCCATTTTCCAGATGTGGAAGGAAAATGGAGGCTGAGATGAGTCAGACCTGAAGTAGGTTCCTAAATTGTTGACTTCCCAAGTTCAGAACCCGATCCCCTACCCCCTGGCAAAAATACAGATGAATGAATATGCACTTAGAATTGTTCGGTAAAAGCAAACTCGGGGGGACTTGTGCCATTTAGTGGCTCTGTGGCCTTGGGCATTCAAAGCCCTTCTCTTGCTCGCTTGGGCAGCACATACACTAAAACTGAAACAATACAGAGGTTAGCATGGTCCCAGCCACGTGGATGCCACACAGATTCATGAAGCATTCCATATTTTTATTTATTAAAAAAAATATAAAAATAAAAGGCAACTCTGGGGGGAAAAACACCCTTCTTTGGGGTTTGGTTTTCTCCTCCCTCAAATGGGACAATTCCGTCACCTGCGCCCCAAGGATGCTGAGGGTTAAATGAGTAGCACAGGAGGAGCACTTGGCCTCATGCCCCTGGCTTATTCTTAGACCAGAACTGCTTGTTCTTATTATTAGAACATTAATTGCTTAGGGACAAACCTGATGCTATTTATAGAAGCTGGACTGGCAGACAGCATTTTGTGCAGAAGGGGTTCTAGAATCCCCCATCACACTGGTCCTGGGTGCCCCTGCCCCAGTGACAGATAAACCATTTGCTGGTTGGCTCTGCACTGATCCCTGCCCCCACCCAGTCCAGAGCCAGGAGACTGGGCCTTGATTCTATAAATAGCTCACAAGTCTGTCACCATGGAAACCTCTCAGAGGGCTGGGTCAGCCCACCTTGGTGGACACTCCTCCCCAAGGAGGCTGGGGAGGGACAAGCCTTGCGGAAAAGTGGCTCCTGGACTGGGGAGTGGCAGGAGCCCCCAGAGAAGGCGGCAGGCCTACCTGGAAATCATGAGCTTCCCAAGTGGGAGGAGGTGCTGTTCTGGTTCACCTGGAAGATAGCAACAAAGAGAGGAAGGAGTCACAGCCAAGTCGGGTGCCAGGGTCTCACTGCCCTGAGGTTTACCCCTTAGCATCACTGAGTCAGGTGTGCGCACGCAGGCACCCCACCACACACACACACACACACACACACACACACACTCATCAAATATTTACTGTACACCTACTATGTGTTGGGTGCTGGGGATATGTGAACATGACAGACCCAGTCCTATTCTCATTTCTAACAGGGACAGAGACTGTTAAACACACACATAGGCAGGATAACGTCAACTCTGGGCAATGTGATGGACCGCTGTGAGTGACCTGTTGGGCCTGCTTCCCAGAGGACTGTCAGGGAAGGCCACTTCGAGGGGATCACATTTTAGCTGGATTACAATGAAAAACTTCTGATCTTTATCCTGGGTTCCTGGAAGCAAGCTCCTAAAACCCTCAGCATCTCCAAGCATCTCCTACACGACTGCGGCTCGGGGTCCTCTAAAGCTTTGAGGTGGGGCTGGTCACTGAAAAGACTGAGGCATGATCACAGGGTTGGAAATTTCGGCCCCACTCTAGAAGGGCTGGGAACCGAGTTAATAACCATTGGCCAGTGACTGAATCAAATGTGCCTACTTCCGTGAAAACTCCACAAAAATCGCTTAGGACAGTTTAGAGTTGCCAGGTAACAACATCAAGGTGCTGAGAGGGAGACACACACAGAAAGGGCATGGAAGCACCCCCCCCCCCAAAAAAAAAAACCCTTGCCCTGTGCATCTCTTCCATTTGGCTGTTCATAAATTGTATCCTTTATAATAAACTGGTAATCTAGGCAGCGGAGAGTTTTCCTGAGTCCTAGGAATTGTCCTAGCCTATTACCCACCCTGTGGAGTGAGAACCCCCAAATGTGTAGTTGGCTAGGCAGAAATGTGGGTAGTCTGGGCAGCCCATGGCAGCTGACATCTGAAGTGGGTGGAGGCAGTCTTGTGTGATTGGGCCCTTAACCTGCGGGGTCTGCTGCTATCTCTGGGGGTCAACATCAGAACTGAATTGAATTATTCAACACCTAGTTGATGTCCAGAGATTCAGAGAATTGGTTGTTGGTGTTGGAAAATACCCCATAAGCAAAGATCTAAAAGATGAAAACATGGCCAGCCGCACAACGATCAGGTTGGAAAAGCACTCCCAGCAGAGGGAAAGCAAAGACCTACAAGGCGAAGGGTTTGGGAGCCTAGGGAGCGAGTATACTTTTTTGCATTAATTGCAATTCTAATGGGTGAACTCCTTTGCTCTGCTGGCTTGATCCACCTTTCGGGTTTCACGATGAACAATTTGGAGGGCTATACAGTATTCTATACAATGTATGTGCCTCCATATACTTAACTAGTGCCCTAAGCCTGTTTCCAATTGTTGCAATATCCTGAATGAAGTCATGCGCTCCGTGGGAAGCAGCGGAGGGATGGGGGTGGAACTGGGGTCTGACGAAATGTGCTCCTCGGGCTCCTGAGGAGGTGGGAGTGCTCACCATGACAAAGCACAAGCCATTCCTTCCAATTTTGTTCCTTATGAAACACAGAACAGCCCCAGGCCAGCTGGATGTTCTGAGCACGTCCTACCCTGCAGGGGACTGTAAACTGGTCCAACTCTTTTGGGAAACAATTTTAGCCTTGTAGTTCAAGAGTCTTAAAAAGATCTGGACCCTTCCACCCACTGACTGGACTCCTTAGAAAGGTATTCTCAGGGAGTGATTCAACAGAAGCCCCCTCCCACCCTTCACCCCACAGAAGAGAGGCAAAATCAGGGTGATAGGCACGTGACATCATTTGGGATAGTTCCAAAAACAGGAACTGATTTTAGGGCAACAATGAAGTAACTGGTGGCACATAAAAATAACACATTCCAGAGAATATTGTGTAGCCACCCAGAAAGGCAAAGGTGAAACCCGCAAGACAGAAAAACATTAAGAAAGCAGAACAAAGCCGCTTATACACTGCAACTGCCACGGATGCAAAGCAGCGTATCTGGATGGGCAAAGGAAAGGGTCGTGTGCAAACACGGAGAGTTTCAGGTCGTGGCCAATCCCCTCCCATTCTGTGTGCTGTTCTTGTTACATCATCTTTTTGGGTGAAACAGATAATAAATTAATACTAACTCTGGCAACATCTTTTCAGTGGTAAGAGATGAGTCTGACTCCTACAAAGGGAGCGTGGAGCGCCCCCCGAAGAACGGAGATGTGCATGAAAGCTGTGCTCCCCGGGCAATCAGACATCAGGGATCGGATCTTTAAATTGGGGACTGGCACAGGGTGGCCGGCCCTTTAGTGGCCAAATAATCAACACACACAAATTAAAAGTACTCATTTTACCACCACCACCACTTCACATAAAAGGGAGCACTTTAACACCAAAGGGGGGCAGCTATAACGCTGATCAAGGGTTGGTTCCTCTTGACGTGATCCAGAGACCGCCTCCCAGGGACAAGGGACATACCCGGGATGTGTGAGCAGCTCAGCCATGGGGATGTGTGTGGGGATTCACGAGTGTATTCTGTCTACATTTGCACATATACCTGCATCACGTGACTCTCATGCTTCTCATTTTTCTGGTAGATTAATGAAAATTCTGTACTGGGTCATGTTTGGAAACTACTTGCTGCTTTAAATAAAGTGAATTTAAGGCTAAAGACAGAAAGTTCCCATCAAAGTCCCTCCAACAGCTTTCAAGCAGAGAGATAAGGTGAATAAAGGAGCTCAGGCAGAGAGGGCTGCTGAGATGTGGCCCCAGATGGGTCAGTCCTGCCCCCTCGCCCCACCCAATTTTCTCATGGGGAGACTATTAGCTTCATTAGAGAAGTGAAGTGTCCGAGGGCATATACAGCAAGCTAGTGGTGCAGCTAGAGAAATAGAATTCAGGATTCCTCTTGGGGCTTCTAACCTGAAAATATCCTTTCAGATTGGCTGGTGTTTTATAGTCCCCTTTCAAGACCTAGGAAAGAAAAAAGAAATGTCACTATCATGGAAATGATAAAAAAAAAAAAATGTAGTCCATTACCTCCACATCCACCCACCCACCCACCCACCCATCA